>JAKVQU010000119.1:0-34798 GCA_030462985.1 Schwanniomyces sp. yHRVM31
TATAAATTTGTAAGAAAAGTTGTAGGTTGAGCTTTAAAAGAATTTCATTAGTTCCATCTGCAAAACTTCTGTAAAAGACATTTAATAAACGGCTCGAATGGGCTAAAGCTTGAAAACCCATTCCTGATTTTCTGAAAAATTGCGTCTTCATTAATGAAGCTGGTTTCAATATCGGTATGAGAGGAGATGGCGGTTGGTCAAATGAAGGACAAAGAGCTATCACAGTTGTTCCTGTAACAAGAGGTATAAACACTTCTTTCTTGGGAGCAATATGCTCAAGGGGCCCTGTCAGTTTGCAAGTAAAAGTTCCGCTACCATTAATTAACAAGAAAAGAAAAGAACCTAGATCGCTCAGATTAAAACTGGTACTACAACAAATCACTTTTTTAACTTTACTCACTCAGTTATCAATGTGATTAAGAGTAATCAAGAGCTCAAAGAATTAAAATATCTTATAGTTGGTAATGCAAGAATCCACAAACATGAAGATATATCTACCTTAGCTTCAAACATTGGTCTTCAATTAGTCTACTTGCCTTCGTATTCACCCGCATTGAATGCAATTTAAGAATTTCGGTCAGTTTGTAAGTCTAAAGTTTAGGTAATGGAACTAACAGTGCGTCGCAATTATTCCCTCAAGTTAAAGATGCTTCTAGTTAAATTTCTATTGAAGGATATAAAGGATTTTTGAAACATAGTTTTGGAAATAGTATGAGGTGTTGTTGCTGATGTATGAATACTTTTGAACTTTGGCATGGAAGTTTTCCTGCTAATAGTTTGAGAAATTAATTACCGGTGGTATGATCAATTACGAACCGATAGTTTGAGTAGAAAGTACAATTGCTGTATTACCTTTAATTTAAGGTAAATATATTTGATTTCTACATCTTTATGAAAAGTCTTAAATTTTGTGAATATTCAATATCCAATTATTTACATTTATTTATATATACAATCATTATGAATGACATTTACAGCAATTCTTTTTCTAACCCTTTTATACATTTCCACATCAATTTACTTTCATCTTCGTTGGAAAATCCACTAGTAGCCCATCTGATTCTACCTTGAGAATCTAATAAATATAAATAACCTGAACAGGAGTTATCACAATTCAATTTCTCCTTTATTTCAAATGAAAATGTTTGATATGGTAAGATAAAAAAACTCTTATGTCTTTTTTCGGGGGTCGTATTTTTGATGTTGTTCTTAGAAAGATTTACTAATAGCTCCTTAGCCCAATTTTGAGGGATATTTATGTCAATAATTTGGGATTTAGGATAATTTCTCACAAATTCATCAAATCCTGATGTCAAATAATTTTCACCATTGACTTCAAAATAAGTGTTGGCACACTTTTCTCCAGATACAGTGGAGTATAAACGAACAATATTAACTTTATTCTCTAATAATTCATAAAAGCTCTGCTTAGGTAGATTTAAAGTCAGACTTACAAAATCTGGAAAATACATAGACTTCTCGGCCTTGAAATATGAAACTGGAGGTGTGAAAATCTTACCATTAGTATTCGTAAATGATTTTGACTCATAAAAAGGAGAGTGGACAATATCATGATCCAATTGCTTTTGTCTCCTCTCTTTAGCTTCTGAACTAAATAATTCAGCGTTTAATCCCTTCAATGTCCATAAATTTGTTAATTTATGATTAAGTAGAACTGGGGTTTCTAATCCAAAAGGTTTTAATATAGGTTGAGACTTTTCCAATGGTTTCTTACTTGCTTCCTTTAGAGTTTGGGTGAAACGTGGAGCCAGAGCATATTGAAGTCGAGTACACTGACTAAAACTTCTTTTAAATATTGTGCTCATCGGTGTAAACTGAAAAAGGTATATTATTGAATTTGGAACAACCAAATTATACTTTCGAATGAATATAGTTTACCCGGCCATTTAAAATTTTTGGTGATACTTGACTCAAACTGAGGATTCATGAACAGTATATGTTTTGAAAGCGTTAATCAATGCAAATATAATAAGAGGTATATTATTCTTATATCAATAAAATGTCAATTCAATTACAAGATGGATTGATAAATCAATCAGTCGATTTGGTCCTTGAAGACCTTCTTGCGAGGTTCGTAGTAAACGTTCCTGACGAGGATTTATCATCAATAGAAAGAGTTTTTTTTCAAGTCGAAGAAGCACAATGGTTTTATAGTGATTTTGTTAGACATATGAATCCAATGTTACCAAGTATGAAAATGAAATCATTTTCTGCGGAACTATTGGAAAAGTGTCCATTAATATGGAAGTGGGGAAACCCGTCAGATGCAATCTCAAGATTTGGGAAATATAAATCAACAATTCCAGTAAGGGGAATTGCTTTATTTAACAAGGACTTGACGAAGTTGTTACTAGTGCAAGGTACAGAGTCTAATTCATGGTCATTCCCAAGAGGTAAGATCTCTAAAGACGAGACAGATATTGATTGTGCCGTGAGAGAAGTCCAAGAAGAAATTGGCTTTAATGCTAGAGATTTGATTAATGAAAATGATGTTATTGAGAGAACAATTAGGGGGAAGAACTATAAAATATATCTCGTAAAGAACGTTTCTGAAGATTTCAATTTCCAGCCAGTGGCTAGAAATGAAATTTCAAAAGTTCAATGGCATGATATAAAGGTGCTTCAAAAAAAGCACAAGACAAATCCTAATAATTACTTTATATTGGCGACAGTATTCAAACCAATGATGAGATGGGTAAATAAAAACAAGGGCATTCTAAATGAAGAGGATTTGATGTTGAAAGCTGAAATAAAACTTAAGACATTATTAGGCATTACATCAAAGAAGCAAGAAAATATAGATGCAGGAAGAGAATTGTTAGATATTTTGCAAGGGGTTTCTAGAAATGATCTGAATGTTAATGTAGATTCTCAAGTTCCAGTTCAGATGAACATTCCTCAACATTTATATAATCAAATACCTCAATTTATTCCAGCATCATTTGTACCTCATCCAATGCAGTTCATGAACCAGAATTTTATACCACCTCATCCAATGCATCCTCCATATTTTGCTCCTCAAACACCATCACAAATGAAGTACGTATCTGTGCCAAGTGAGCCTCTGCAACAAATAAATAAGCAGCATTCAAATCAGCCTAAGAATGCTTTCAAACATCCAAAGGTTAAATTCAATGAAGCTGATTCAAAGGAATTGCTTTCCATATTAAACCTGAAGAATACGATGAAGGAACAAGAAAAAGATGATTCTAATCCTGCGTCAGTTTCTGGTCCCGACCCAGTCTTATCAAAACCACAAGAATTTCTCAACTTGATCAACAAGCCTCGCAATGGCTTAGATGACAAATTAAGCAAGCAAACTAATACACTTTCCTTTAGGCCTCAGCCATCCAATGAGCTCGAGGGCAACTTGAGAACGTCTTCTGACAATATTGAAACGGGTAAAAAGTTAACTATTTTAAAGAGATCTGATAGGAAAGATTCCGGCGATAATAATGCATCCGCAGAACTTTTACTGTTATTACATAAACCTTTGGTCAAGCTGAATAATTTATCTTTGGATTCAAAGGTAAATAATATTCTACTGCCACTTCAATTAAATGAAAAGTCAACTACTAATGAATTGATATACCCTGAAGATAAACCAGCATCGGAAGCAATATTGGGCCTTCTCAATAAGAATAAGGAATCCAAATTGGAACAAAATTTAAAGAATGAAGCACAAGGTAATCAGAACTTCCAAGATTTTGAGGATTTTGAAGATTTTGAAGATTTCGAAAAATTTCAGGATACTTATGAGACTCAAGAGCAATATAACCGCAGCTTCCATCATTTTGATATTGAGTCCGATGATGAAGATATTGATTTCTCTAAGCCTCATGTAAACGAAGACACAATTCTGCCAATCCATAAAGTACCTGTAAAAATGAGGATTTTAAAGCCTGGCGAATCATTAAACGAGTTGATCAATTCAAAAGGAGAAACAAATGGCAATATAGAGATAAACAAGAAACCAGAAACTAACGAGAACGGAAAGAGCTTATTACATTTGTTAAAAAGAGGTGATTCTAAGGAGCAAGGAGATTCTACTTCCCAAAATTTTAATTCTATTTATGGTACAACTGAAAGTTCGGTAGATACAACAAGCAATGAAAAGCTATTTAGTGACTTGAATCAGCAAAGATTAGAATCAGCGAATAATAATAGTTCAAAGGGTGCAGCTGCAAATCTATTAAGCATTCTTGGGAAGCGTTCTGGTGTTACATCTCATGACCGTGAAAAGGAACAAGTTCCTGGAAATTCAAATGCATTGACTTTAGATGACTTGGAATCAAATAATCTAAGCCCTGAATTTAAAAATACTTCGAATGATTCTTCACGCGAATTGTTAAGTATTCTTAAAGGCAAAAAGTTGTCATGATCTTAAAGTTAATCAAAATTTAATTCTTTCTATATAAGTAAATTATGCATAATTCAGTACATATGTATTTATAGTTCAAAATACTTTTCTGCATTCTTTTTGATTAATCGCGGTTTCTTCCTCTTTACTTGCGGGACTCTTTCTAGAGTTGAATCTTTAGGCAGCGATTTTTTACATTTCTTATTTTCTATTCCACTGATTTTCCCACGATCAATTATGTAAGAGTATCTATTTTCAAGATCTTTAGACCTAGTCAATCTCCTACGCCAAATATCTATGATTTCAGATGTATAATCTTGGCCTGTTTGCTTGATCATATCATTAGGATGTACCATTAAATCCAAAAGAATTCTATGATTATTCTGCAATTGATCTTTTGAGAAACTCAATTTTGAGGTATTTGGTCCCGATATCGTATTTGAAAAGTGCTTGAATAAAACATGAAGTTTTAATCCAAGAGGTGATTTTTTCAATATCTTTGAATTCAATGAATTGTTATCTAATATTGCCCAGCTAGTTTGATTGAGATAATGAAATTTACTATTATGATTTTCTATCTGGAAACCATCAATGAAATTATCATTATATACATATATGTCAGACTCAATATAAGACAAGGAAGACTCTAACTCATCCTCCTTCGATAAGGCTAGAATTGACTGAAGACCATTTCTTGTAACATGCTTACAATTATTAATTTGCAAAACCGTCAATCCTTTCAACTTATCTTCTTTAGTAATACTCAATAGTAGATGACGAAGATATAGATCATCAACCATATCGTTATTGGAAATGTTTAATGCAATTAAATTGGGGATGTTAAATATCATATAGAGCTCATCTTTGGAGCTTAAATTTGCATTTGATAAATCCAAAATGACATTGGGCAGATAGGATAAACCATGTATATATCTAACCAATCCCAGAAACAGTATATTAGAAAATAAGTTCTCAACCCTATGCTTCAGTGAGTTAGGAATTAAAACTGAATTAAGAGATGACGATCTTAGACCTACAATATGGTCGTCATATCTCATTATATTAGACGTATGAGAATTAAAATCTTTCTGATCACAAAATATAGATGCAAACATTGAGAAGACATGAAAGGTATCTAGATTCAACCTTAAGACATAGTTCCAAACAGTCTTCCAATTAGACCAAGACGCAAAACTCAAGTAACTTTCATCTACACTATCGATATTCCTTGCTAATTCTTTAGCACAAATATTTTTTAGGGAATCTAGTCTTTTTCTAGTAATCTTATGCTTTAAGTTATGGTTAGCAACAGGCGAAATTCTATTCCAAGCATAAGTGGATAGGATACTTCGGTCATTATAAATGCTATTGTTTGATGTATCTACTACTTTACTTTTTAATTCTAAAGGTATTTCTCTTTTCTCAAGTTTGAAATTAATCAATTTCCGTCTCTTATGACTACTTCTACCATTATATTGTCTTTGTTTCATGAACTGAATCTTTGGCTAAGTGTGTCAAAAGAATTATTTCTCATAGAAAATGCTAACAACGCACCAGGGCTACATAACTACTTTCAAGATGAGACAAAAATAATTTTTTCCTTTTAAGTATGGAGTAAGAATACTTCAGTGAATACTACGACGACACAATGAAGCTCGATACATCTCAAATGAGGTATTTGACCTCAGATGATTTTAAGGTCCTTCAAGCTATTGAATTGGGATCTAGAAATCACGAATTAGTACCTACGCAAATGATTCATTCTATTGGTGGACTTAAATCGCCTACGGCTACAAATAGATCTATTGGTGATTTAGCTAAATTAAAATTAGTATCTAGATTAAGAAATGCAAAGTATGATGGTTTCCGTTTAACACACACGGGTTACGATTATCTAGCCTTGAAATCAATGTTGAAAAATGATAGTTTATACGCTGTGGGTACAATCATCGGTGTTGGTAAAGAATCAGATATTTATTCCGTAAGCGATTCTGAAGGAAAGCAAAAGGTCCTAAAAATCCACAGATTAGGAAGGACATCTTTTAGAACAGTAAAAAACAATAGAGATTACTTAAGAAATAGAAACACATCTAACTGGATGTATCTTTCCAAGTTGGCAGCTAACAAAGAATTTGAATTTATGACTATATTATATGAAAATGGTTTTAATGTTCCAAGACCTTACGATTACTCCAGACATAATATTCTCATGGAATGGATAAAGGGTATTCCAATGAAGAATTTACGAAAGCATGATGATTACAAGAAGCTTTATTCTGATTTAATGAATTTTATTGTTAAGCTTGCAAATCATGGATTGATTCATTGCGATTTTAACGAATTCAATATTATCATTAAGGATAAAGAGGAAGTAAAAGAGGGGGAATTCGATTTTGTAGTTATTGATTTTCCACAATGTGTTTCTATAGAGCACCAAGATGCCAAGCTGTATTTTGACAGAGACGTAGAAGGAATAAGACTGTTCTTTGAAAAGAAATTTAAATACAAGCCTGAAAACGATAGTACTATGTTTGATACTGATGGCTACGGAGAAGGTTACAAATACGCATATCCAAGTTTTAAAAGAGATGTTAAAAGAGTCAAAGAATTAGATGCAGAAGTTTCTGCTTCAGGATATGTTAAGAAAAAGCAAAACAGAGAAGATAAAGAATTAGAGAATGCATTACAAGGAATGAGAATTAATGAAGCTAATTCTGACGAATCTGATAACGATGCTGATGAAGCTCAAAACAATTTTGAGGAGAGCGAAGAAGATTATTATTCTGACGAATTGGAAGAATCAGGAGATGAATCTAACAAGGAAGATGAAGAAAATGAAAAAATTATCCAAGCTTTGTCGAGCGGTGAGGGTAATTTGAAGATGGATAAATTCGGCAACTACATTTTAGAATAGCTTCTATTTATAATACATAGTAAAAATCGAAATACCAATAGGCACTAATTTGTTTACTTTAAAATTTTAAAACTGGACTTTAGTTATTATTAGACAAAATGATATTTATTTGGGACCCCAAAGAATATTAAACATAAATGAGAATTTTTATACAACAAATATTAATATTTAGTAAACTTAACGGGTAGACATACCTTTGGTAACAGCACGCTTCAAAGCTAATTCAGCCTTTCTGTAGTCATCAGCGGTGGATTCTTCGATTTCTAAAGCTTGTAAAGCATCAGATAAAGCGGATTCAATTCTATCCTTAGCAGACTTCTTTAACTTAGCAGATAAGACTGGGTCAGTGACAGTGGATTCAACAGAAGCAACGTAAGCTTCTAATTTTTGTTTTTGTTCGTGTCTCTTGGCGAAAGCGTCATCAGAGGACTTGAACTTTTCAGCATCAGAGATCATCTTTTCGATTTCATCAGATGATAATCTACCAATAGAGTTAGAGATAGTAATGTTAGCAGAACGACCGGTAGACTTTTCAACAGCAGTGACCTTCAAGATACCGTTAGCATCGACTTCGAAGATAGATTCTAAGACTGGTTCACCAGCTTGCATTGGTGGGATGTTCTTTAAGTCGAATTCACCTAATAAAGTGTTTTCGGTACAGTTGACACGTTCACCTTGGTAAACTGGGAATTGAACGGTGGTTTGGTGGTCAGCAACAGTGGTGAAAGTTCTTCTCTTAATGGTTGGGACAGTAGTGTTTCTTGGGACAACTGGAGCGAAGACATTACCTTGCATAGCAACACCTAATGATAATGGAATAACATCCAATAATAATAAGTCCTTGGTGTCTTCAGAAGTAGATTGACCAGTTAAGATAGCACCTTGGACAGCGGCACCGTAAGCAACAGCTTCATCTGGGTTAATAGACTTTTCTAATTGCTTACCATCGAAGAAGTCAGATAATAATTTTTGGACCTTTGGAATTCTGGTAGAACCACCGACTAAAACAACTTCATCAACATTGGACTTAGCGATCTTAGCATCCTTTAAGACTTGTTCAACTGGTTCTAAAGTAGACTTGAATAAAGCAGAGTTAATGTCTTCGAATCTAGCTCTGGTAATGTTAGCGGAGAAGTCTTCACCATCGAATAAAGAATCAACTTCAACGGTGGTTTGAGTAACAGAAGATAAAGTTCTCTTAGCACGTTCACAAGCAGTTCTTAATCTTCTTAAAGCTCTAGCATCATCAGAGATGTCTAAACCAGTCTTCTTCTTGAAGTCGTTCTTGAAGAAGTCTAATAAGTTGGTATCGAAATCTTGACCACCTAAGTGAGTGTCACCAGCAGTAGCCTTAACAGTGAAAACACCACCAGTAATGTTTAATAAGGAAACATCAAAAGTACCACCACCTAAATCGAAGATTAAGACGTGTCTTTCCTTTTCAGACTTACCAGCACCTAAACCGTAAGCAATAGCAGCGGCGGTTGGTTCGTTAATGATACGTAAAACATTTAAACCAGCAATGGCACCGGCATCCTTGGTAGCTTGTCTTTGAGCATCATTGAAATAAGCTGGAACAGTGACAACGGCCTTTTCAACCTTCTTACCGATCTTAGCTTCAGCAATTTCCTTCATCTTGGTTAAGACCATAGAGGAGATTTCTTGTGGAGAGAAAGACTTGGTTTCTTCAAGATATTCAACTTCAATTTGTGGGTTACCGTTAGAGTCGATAACCTTGAATGGCCAGGTCTTGATATCCTTTTGAACAGATTCGTCATCGAAAGCACGACCGATTAAACGCTTGGCATCGAAAACAGTGTTCTTTGGGTTTAAAGCAGCTTGATTCTTAGCAGCATCACCAATTAATCTTTCTTCATTGGTGAAAGCAACGAAAGATGGAGTAACTCTGTTACCTTGTTCGTTGGCAATGATTTCGACAGCAGAGTCGTAAGTAGCAACACAAGAGTAAGTAGTACCTAAATCGATACCGATAGCACCTGGGAAAACACCGTCAGCCATTTTTAAAATTTAATTGTTGTATAGACGAACAAAAAGAATATAAAAAATTTTGAAGAGATTCAGTTAATTAAATATGAGGGAGAAAATTTTTCACACTAGTGGAAGCTCTTCGCATAATCAGGTTCATTACACAAAAAAAACTTTTGACGTTGGGGCATACCCAAACATTCGCAATAGTATGAGATTAACTCGCTATAGTTGTTACCCGCATTCAAAGAAGAAATTCAAATGAACTTGGCAGAACTATTTCGATAACACTTGATGGTTTCATTAATGGTGTTAACGGCTTTTTCTATACTATCAGACGATCCTAATAGAGTTATTGTTTGAATTATGTCTTTATGTAGCGTTGTATTGATAATTTCCTGAGGAATTGGCCTTACACTAATTCTACAACCTGTGTTTTCTCTAATCATACTGAGCCTTGAACCCTTCCGACCAATAATACAGGCAATTTCACGTCTAGAGAACCGTAAATCACGTATGATATTTTTTCGTCTAGTAGCCGTAGAAGGTTTACTTGTGACTAGTTCCTGCGGCTTTATTGCATCGAACACTATTGTAGGAATAGCATTACAGAAAACTGGAATCAGGCATGGTTCACAGAGAATTACCCTTTTCACCATAGTCGTATCACCATTGATGATCTTAAATCCCATATCTCCTCCGAGAACTAATGGTTGAATTGAATTTATATTTTGCAGAATTACCTTGCACGCGTGACTTGATCCAACTATTTCCGTACATTCAAGTACTTCTAAACGATCAATTACTTCATTGAGAAATGGCTCATAAGATGTAGTCAAATGTATTTTCCACTTCCCTACACATATTTTCCTGGCCGAAATAACGAATGATCCAATCAACCTATCATGCTCATTTGGCACACTTAGGATGGTGAATTTATATCTTGTTCCCATAAAGTGCAATAATGATCTTATAGACTCAGTTTCTAAGCATAGCATCGACATATCCTTCTCCGCTACTCTTTTAAATCTTACTTCAAAGAGACTTTCCCCATCATACTCTAACCCGTCGAATTTTATATAGATGATATCTTGTAGTAGAATAATCTTATCTATGATGGCAATTCTGGCCAGGAACACTTTTTGCAGAATATCAATTTTAGGTATCAGTTTGGATATAATTGTAGAGGGATAGAATGTATTACTAACAACATTCTCTTTAGGGGAAGTATTAATTGTTTCTTCTGAACAATCCATTTATTGTTATCGTTTATAAATATTTATCTGTTTTTTGCAGCATTCGCGTTGCGATAAAATACACAGTAAATTAGCACAAAAATTAAATAAATCAATTAAACAGCACATCATTCACAGTATTCATTCAAGCATATACAAAACAGCCTTCTAATAACTTACTACCACTAATCTAAATACTTCTTAGAAAATTCGTCAAGAAACTTAAATTGACTAAATGTTTGCACCATCAACATTCGACATTCTCTTAGTTGAAAAAGTAACGCTAACAAAGGTTCCTCTACTTCGCCCTTAATGGTAATTCTTCTATTATAAATTTGATCAAAAATAATAAACGTACCTGTTCTTCCCACCCCAGCTGAACAATGCACTATTGGGATTATTTCTTTTTCTTCCTTATCTTGAACTTCCTTCACTAATTTAGAAAGAGTGAATAATGGCTCCACGGAAGACGGTCTATCAGAATCAGTCCAATTGTGATAATGTATATGATAAACAGTCTTTTTCTTGGAGCCTGAAATTAATTCAAATGTATTTAATGTAAATGCGTTACCATCATAACCCACGCTCGACTTATAATTGATCCTTAATTGTGGAATATCAATACCATCGCTAGAAATTAAACTGGTCAAATCAAAACTTGGCGTCTCCTCATCTGGCCAGTACTTACAGCACTTCACCAACCCATTCTCTACTAATGGAGTCACCATTACTATTAAAATTGTGTCTGTACCACGAACTTCAGATTCATTGTAACACATAGCCCAAAAGTGATGAAAAGTCTTTATTAATGGGCCCTGACAAGCTATGTAGCGCACTTTATCATCAATTTTAATATACGAAGCATTAATATAATCCGAATGTGAAGCTATAACTGGGAGCTTCACTCTAGTTTTCTCCCAAGGCAAAACGTTGCTATACCTATTTCTTTCTTTACTGCTAGGTTCACGAGCAGTTGCCAATGACCATTCTGAATTTTTGGGATCTGCTAGGCCATCACTAACTCTTTCTGCATCAATTTCGGAAATTCTAGCAAAAATTTGCCTTAAACCAGATCGATACGACATTTTACTTTGCTATAATATTTGAGTTAATAATCTATATTTCAACATATATGGCTAATATATTTTTAAATCAGTAAAAGCATCATTTACTCCTTAGAGACGCGATTAATAAAAAAAATTAAAGATGATTATGTAGGAATGAGATTGGATTTTATATAAAAATAGAATGTGGTACAAAATGCTTTATTTAATTTAATCTTTAAGATATGTTAAATCTATTGGATTGCCAATAGTTACGATTTCATCATAAACCAATGTGGTTAAGAAGTCTGAAAGGCTTTCGCCTCTAATTTCTGGTTCAAGGTACTTCGAGGCTATATCAAACTTGTTACCTTCGCCATATTTTGCACTTAATTTTTCAGCTTCTTCATGTAAGATTTTTGTAGCCAAATCAGGGGTAATTTGCTTATTAATATCAGTCAAGGTTACCTTATGAGTAACCCAAGTATATAATTGTAATCTGGATACTTCGGCCGTTGCGGCATCTTCCATAAGGTTGTTAATTGGCACGCAACCGATCCCTCTAATCCAAGATTCAATGTAACATAATGCAATATATAAATTCTCCCTAATACCATTGGTAGTAAATTGGCCATTCTCAATCGTGGTATCGGTTAAAGCATCTTCAGTAACATCTAAATCCGGCACAATGTGAATTTGGTTTGGTGTTGGCATATTTTCATCGAAAACATCGTTTGCAATGGATGCTAATGCAGGATGAGCTACCCATGTACCATCGAAATGCATTGTAACTTCTCTTAATTTATCGTTATGGACTTTGTTCATTGCAATCTCATTTGCTTTGATATCATTCTTGATAGGAATTTGTGCAGCCATACCACCCATAGCATGCACTTTTCTTCTGTGACAAATATTAACCAAGTACTTGCAGTATGCTTCCATGAATGGAACAGTCATTGTAACAGAACCTCTGTCTGGTAAAAGTTTTGTAGGGTCATTTCTCAACTTCTTCACAGTAGAGAATATATAGTCCCATCTACCACAATTTAATCCTGCAGAATGGTTCCTTAATTGATAAATGATTTCTTCCATTTGAAATGCTGCCGGAAGAGTTTCAATTAAGACAGTGGCTCTAATGGTACCTCTTGGGATCGAGAGAATATCTTGAGAAACTTCAAAAATATCATTCCAGAGCTTTGCTTCTAAATGATGTTCCATCTTTGGCAAGTAGAAATATGGCGCAAACCCTTGACTAACTAATTCTTCGCTATTATGAAAAAAATATAACCCAAAGTCAAGGATTGAAGCACTAATTGGCTCACCTTCTACTAGAATGTGCTTATCAACCATATGCCAACCTCTTGGTCTCACAATCAAAACAGGCACTTCTCTAGATCTATCAACCTTATAATATTTTCCATTATCGGAATTGGTGAAGTCAATTTGGTGTCTAGTAGCATCATATAAGTTCACTTGACCATCAATCACGTTTTTCCATGTTGGAGAGGAACTATCTTCAAAATCAGCCATGTAGGTTCTTACCTGAGTATTCAATGCATTCACCACCATTTTTCTTTCAGGAGGGCCAGTTATTTCAGAACGTCTGTCGGCTAAACCTTTTCCTGGAAATGCACCTTGCCAAGTAGGATTGCATTTAATAGCATTAGAAAATTCATCATCCAAAAATTGTAATGGTTTACCAGAATCAATATCATTTTGTACTTTTTTTCTATTTTCCAATAATTGCTTTCTTGTTTTATTAAATGTTCTATGTAATAATACGACAAATGATAAGGCTCTCTTTGTTAAAATATCTGCTTGCGTAGTCTTGCAATCAGCATATTGAGGTATATCTTGAATAGGAGCCAAAACTTGTACTCCTTCTAATGATGAATATTCGACAGTCATTTTTTTAATATAGCGAATATAACATTCTTCTTTTTTAACTACTCCCTGAAGTTTTGCCGTTTATATACTTTACTCCTTATCCGAAAACCTACATCAGTAATATTATATGAGTAAAAACGTTTCGGATTTTAGCGACAGGAGATACGAACTAACTTTGCGGCATCGGCCGCATAAATCGGGCCTTGTCAACCTTTCGGGCCATGGGAAGTATTGATAACAAATGTATTGGATTACTGAAGATTTACGTATTATAAACAGGAATATAAACCAAAGGAGTCAAAAATCTGTTGGAACGAGTCAGCCTTGCCTATAGTATCAGTCATCTTTTGATATGGATATGTGGATCGGAAAATGATTGGTAATACCCATAAAAATAATTTATTCGTATACATCAACTGTATTAGTCAAGTTTTCTAATGACCCCTTGTTCCAATCTCTTGGATATGATTGCATCATCTTCAACTAAAACACCGGCAGTCTTTAAAACGTTAGAAGTATTTTGAACGACATTTTCCCAGTTCATTTCTACTTGACCTAATTTCTTATTGAATTTGACAGTCTTTAACCACTCATTAGCATCCTCCTTTGTGTAGTCTAAGTTAGTAGCAATCCAAGTGGTTGCTTTATCAGGATGCTCTAAGAAATAAGCAATACCCTTGTTTAAATTCTTAATGAAGGTCTTTACTGCATCAATTTTAGTAGCATAAGTTTCGTGGTTTACAGTAATAACCCACGATGGCCAAGGGGTATAGATTTCACCAATTTTTTTGATTTCTTTGGAATCATAGTACTTCTTAGATGTAAAGTGTTCCCACATAAACGCATCGCTATACTTTCCCTTATCTTCGTATGCATGATTGACAGAGTCCCTCAAATTCTTAAAATTGGATAAAGTAGGGAAGTCACTAAAATATGGTTCTGAAAAATTTAACTTGTTACCTAAGACAAAACTCATAATGTATGAGCCTGATCCAATTCTAGAGACACCAATAGCCTTGCCTGCTAAATCTTCAGCTTTGGTAATTTCATCTCGATTGAAACCAGTACTAATTGCCCAGCATAAAGGTGATTCGACATAGGTGTCAATAACCTTATATTTGTCATTACCTTTGGCAACATCCGCAATAAAACCTTCTGTTAAACCAATTGCAATATCAACTTCCTTAGCATTTAACAAATTAATTAAGCGACCGGTACCTTCTGGAACTGGAACGAATTCAAGATCAACTCCGTCATCTTGGAAGAATTTTTGCTCATAGGCCAAGAATAATGGAGTAGCAAAGTGTTCAGGAATGTAGGCAATCTTTAATGTTACAGTCATATTAGTAAAGTTCTATGACAATTAAATTTCTCTTAATGGAGATTTTCGACAAATTAATAGCCGCGATTAAAGATGACTAAATTGACATTACTACTAGATGTTTATTAAAAATACTAATTCCAAAATTTAGACTATATGAGAACGGATGTAAATATTATATTGTTCAACAAGCACAATCACCAGGACCAGAACTCAGCGCATTTGCATTGGAAGTTAAGTCTATTCTACCTTCACCATTAGGGGCTGTGGCATCGCCATCTTCCTGAGTTGCCACTGGGATCTTATTTCCTATTCCTACAAATACTTCATTAACATTATATGAGGTTTTAGCACTTGTTTCATAAAATAATAATCCTTCTTCATCCGCCAAATTCTTTCCTTCTTCTATGCTAACTTTTCTTAAACTGTCATCAATGCTATTATCATCTTCCACTAAATCAAACTTATTTCCAACCAATGCTATCGTTATGTCTTTAGAGGCCTGTTCATGTAACTCCTTCACCCACTGTCTGGCTTTGATAAAAGAAGCAGGCTTAGTGATGTCGTAGACGACTAGAGCAGCTTGGGCATTTCTGTAATACATCGGTGCTAGGGATGCGAATCTTTCTTGACCAGCAGTATCCCAAATTTCATACTTTATCGTACGATCACCAATAGTGCATTTCTGTGTTAAAAAAGCTGCACCGATAGTAGGTTCCTTATTCTCTTGGAAATCGTTACTAACAAACCTTAACACTAAAGAAGACTTGCCTACCGCAGCCTCTCCGAGTAATACTAATTTTACCGACGTTGTGGATCCCGACATATTTAATAATTATATGTATTCTGTATAATAAACGATGTGTTGAGATTAACTACTATGTAATTATAAAAGAATAACGGTAAGGATACGAGATTATTTTAAACAGCATCAGATCTTTATCTATAGTTTATTTGGTAGGCACACTACCAGCGTCAGTTTATTTCTTAACGCAAACCCAATATTCACACTTATATATGAAGGCTCCTAAGGACTTTTTATCACTACAATAAGTAGATTCGATTTCTGATTCATGCTTTTCGAATTCAAAACCCATTGTTTTGACTAGGCCTATTAAATCTTCTTTTGATAATTCTAAGCCCTTCATTATTGAAGACACCTTCTCAATACTCCCATTATCCTTTTTTCTATCTATATAATAAGCGTTATAATCGTCTTCAAAGTGCCATAGAAGAGGTCCAAAGTTTATCCAACGACCACCTCTCTTCAAACAATATTGTATTGTCTTTAAATAATCAATTATATTAGAAGCAGTGTCTAAAAAGAAGCAGGTAGTTACAACATCGTAAGATTCTTTATTTTGATTTCTGAAAACTTTTGCATTCGGATCGTTTGAGTATGTTTCCGAAAGTGAAAGATCAGGAGGACCATACAAATCGGTGAAAGAACCTGCAGCCATCGACATAAGATCATCAAAATTTATCGCTGAATTCTCAGAAATTTTATGAATATCCAGGGGATTGTAATCAGGGAAACTAACTGGTCTAATCTGATTTAACCTCTTAACTAAATGCGAGGATTTATGCAAGTAAGGGAAAATAGAATTCTCATGAGCGAAGCTTGAATGATTTAAAACAAAACTTGATGCCAAGAGCATATGATAGCTGAATTCATTCCCCTGACACCAGTAGCCTTCTTTAACCAAATCTAAAACCAAACGCCCTAAACCACACCCAGGAACTAAAATTTTCACTTCAGAACGGTTTTCAGGATAGAGCTCCAATATATCCTGTTGGATTTTGCTATTTATAACTTCCCTTTCATCTGCCCCTTCTGAACTCCATTCTCGAGCAATTTGCAACATGGTTGATCTAACTTTATCAAACTCCAGATTCGTACATGGCGCCCAATCGGCGGGGTTTGACGATACACCCCAATCTAGAGCAACCGATACTGCAATACGTTTTGTGAATTCCTCATTAATATCAATACACATTTTTAAATGTTCTATATGCTTGGAGTACCAAGGAATAAGTTGACGATCTTCCTCCAATAAGGAGTCAAATTTTAATAAACGTGGTTTGATAATTTGCTCATATTCATATTTATGATAATTGTAGAATGACAGAAGGGTAGCTGTCAATGCCTTATATTCTTCAATATCTTGTTCCATAGCGATGATAAGATGTCAGACGAAGTATTTCTTCAGATTTTATGAAATAGCAAAATACACGTGACAAATACAATACAAAATTGATTTATTACTCCATATATAGAAATCTATTATTAAATAATTCAACTATTAAAATCTCGCTCTAATAATCCTGATAATTTTAAAGTCAAAAAGTCAATTTCTGCATCATCATTCTCTTGGTCAATTTGTATTTTAGAGTTTTCCGAAACGCTTGGAAAGTGGAATGGCTTGATCAAAGTCTTTTTGAATGATTTGATAGGTATTTCAGTGAGACCAGTAACAGAAATAAAATCCTCTCGAGCCTTATATATATCTGTAATTCCCTTACGCCATTTTCTTTCATCCACTATAGGAAAATGTTTTTGACTTTTCTCGCCAAACACCGTTAGTTTATATATAATCTCTACTCTCTTCAGGAAAAAAGTATTCATTCTAATCAAATAAGAAGCAATTTTTTTAAACTCCGGTTTTATCACTTTATAATGATACATAGGCACACAACAGCTAACAGGTGACTCAATACTCCTATCGTAGATGTTGAAATTGTCAGTGGACATATAGAGATCAAGCATTAAAGGACTATCAAAATCCCTTAAGAAAAAATACTTTATTTGTGGGAATACCGCATATAATGACTTAGTCATTGCTTTGAAGAATAAATAGAGTAATAACTCAAACGGATCTGATGTCGAGCGAACAACACATAACTTTGGAGGATAGAGTCTTACCCACTTATAAAGCATATCAAACAAGGTTTCTTGCTGAATTTCAATATCTGATAAATTGCCATTTATAATAGGCTCGTATTCATTTACCGTAGCTTCAGTATATGTCAATAATTCCTTATACTTATCATGAACAAACGAAAGGGTATCATTGCTTGATACTTCAAGCACATCATCTAGTATTTTTCCAAAGGTCTCCAAAGTTTCCTTAAACTCATGTAAGAAGGTTGGATCGTAGCCAGGCGAATACACAGATCTTACAACATTAGTCATTAACTTTAAATGGGCGGTATTTAACAAAACTTCCCTAGAAAAATTATTATTTGCAATGTTAATATTATAAGTTAAGACTCCAAATAAACCATCTCTAAAGCAATTTAACGAATTGAGTGTAGCTTCTGGATCATAAATCGACATCAACAATAATATATACGAAACCAGCGAACATAAATGAGAATTTGAGTTATTATTAAGAAAATGTCTTAAGCCTTTAATAACTTTAGCGTATTGTTTAATAGAAGATACTAAAAGATAATTTTTTAATTTCTTTTTGCGTTCCAAATTGCCATAATTTAAATTTGACGGCTTGTACGACACTGTTATTAGATAATTTGTAGTCAAGTTTAACATGCAACTGAAAACTGCTTCCGAATGATGAGATAAATCAAAAAAAGAATTAAGCCATGCATCAAATAAATATCTGATAGTTCCCAACGTGCTCGACCCTCGTAATATTGACGCCTGTATCTTCTTCACCATATCTACTAAAGCCGCAGTATGATCAATACTGGCCTGAGGAAGGATCTTGAATTTTGAGTTTGATACTATAGAACCCGGTAATCGCCTTTGAATAGAATTGTCATGCGGCATCTCCAATGGGCATATCGTACGATTTGAATTACTTACGCTATCATTAAAGGTAGCATTGTTAATTAAATCAATTTCTGATGAAACTGGCGTGTTCTTTGATATGGTGTATATCGGGTAAATGATTGGTAATGTGTTATCCATGGAAGTGCTTAATAATGTATCAAAGATCTGCGTGATTGAAGTCTGTTGAAAATTTAATACATCATTTGGACCACTTAGATTTCCTTCCGTATCCTTATACTCAACTTCATCATAAGCTTGCACCCCGCCGGGTCCTAATTCAGATATCCCTTCTAGATGTGAGCTGGATCCAGAATCTTCTGAAAATTTTCCACCTATACTTCCTTGTACCAGTGACCGTTCACTAATTTCATCTACTTCATATTGCAGCAACTGATTTCTGAGCTCCCTAAGTTGCTCTTCTGTATAATCAAGATATCCGCACCTGACCTTATGTTTAATACAATTCATACAACTAGGAAGGTCCTCAGAACACTTGACACGTCTTTTCTTACAATTAGGGCATCCTAATTTTGAATTTTTATGTTTCCTACGCCTTACAACCAGCCTTTCACTGACCTTTTTTAAAGATTCCATAGGGATATCTCTTTAATAAGGATTTAAGGAATTAGTCACTGAAAGCTTCCGCGCAAGGAAGCTTAAATTGTCAATATATAGAATCTATTATTTGTACTATTTACCTAAACCGGTATATAGGAAATATTAGCGAATAATTATTGCGATACATAATATACAAGATATAATATTCATGTCTATATTAAGTTGTTATGAGGATTCCCCATATAAATTGAGTTTGACTCCTTTACTTATTTCATTTCTTCCTAAATGCAAGTTATGCATTCTTTGCCTCCAGTCCTCAATCGGTGTTTCAGATGATTTCCAAACATTATATGCAACTTTTCTATACTCATCAACTAGGGGATTAGCATCAAAATCTGTTGGTAAAAGGCCAGTTTTTAGGTCTACGTTGGAAATATCTTCATTAATAAGTATTTCTGCTGGATCCCTTGTATACTGTAAAAAATTTGGCTGGGAAAATATATCAAAATTTGGATAATTACAATATCTCAATGTCAGGTTTGAAAATTTCTCCAACATAACTTCATTCACTTTAATCTTCTGTGGGTATATCCTTATGGTATCCTTATACTCAGTTACATTGGATGTTCCTTTGTAGAATTGAAGATATTCTTTGTCCATAACGGTACCATTGGCTAAATGGTAGGCGTATAATGCGATACGATTATTGAAAAAGTTGACAATCCTAAAAAGCTTCGCAGCTAGTGAGGAGAGATATTGGTATTGAGCTTCTGTTATCAGGCCTCTTTCGAACATGTACACTAAAAAGTCCGTTTCAATATTAGGAAAAAACATATCACACAAATCAACCCCTACAAGAGTTCTAATTGGTCCAATTACATTAAGTAAAGTTTTTCCAATTGCAGAGAAGAATAAATAGAAGACTTTCTTCAAAGGTGTCATTCTAGAATTCATGGACATTTTTTCAGAAGGATACAAGTCAAACCATTCAACTAATAATTCATAAAGTAAAGTGAAAGAAATGCAGTAAATATTATTACCTTCGTCTTGAATATTATTGAGATACTTATAGTACTCATTTATGCTTTTAATTTTTGGGTAGTAATTATTTATGAGGCTCTTCAAGAAGTGTTCGAGTTTAAGAAGGAGCAAGACAAGCATAGAATTTGACGACGATGTAAGCTCTTGATTATTATAACAGAATAACTTAAAAGAAGATACATCTCGATAAAGTTCCTCAACAACACTGAAATTATAGTCTGGAACTAAACAAAAAGATGTATGATCATTAACAAGATTTAAGCAAAATTTGATTGATGGTGTAATTTGATCATATGAATCAACTTCGTTAACTATCTTCATGAATAAAGAAGTGGTACCACTTAGCATTAAGCATAAAGTTTCAACAGAGCCATGTAGTTGTAAAAAAGTTGACCAGCAACTGAACAAAGATATTTTGGTAGAATATTCCACATTTATCTTAGTGAGTGATTTTCTGATGGCTTTGATTAAATCTCCATAATAGAAATACGAAATTCTAGTAAGCAAAACCAAATCCTTACTTGAAAATATACTTGAAGTAGGAGAAACCGAATGATCAGAAAGTTCTGAGTCAAGATTCTCATTCGAGAAAGAGTCACCTATCAATGATGAATTATATTTACGGATTAGTACATTCAATGACCTTTCAATAAAAAAACAATAGTAAATATTCAAAATTTCTGCTTGTTTATAGACCGAACTCCAAATCCTCTTATATTCACTTTTATGCCATACAGGCGAGAATGTTACTTCGAAATTGTAATTAGTCATTTCTTTAAGATCACATTGGGCCAATTGGTAGAAATGGCTAATAAATTCATTTGTTTCTGTCTTTAGCGTTCGAAACTTGGTTCTCTTCATCAAAGCATTTGGTAATGGGTTTAATTTTACATTTTTATCTCCCCAATTATCACCTGTTTTAACCCAGCAGTTCGATATTTCCATATTGCTAATAAAATTCGACGTTATTTCAGATCTAGGATTAATGAGATTTATATCAGATCTAGGATTAATGAGATTATTGAAGCTCGAATTAATATTATTGAAATCAAATATTTCTTCAACTGAACTTTTGGAGGTATCTGTTAAAGGATCAAAGTCACCATCTGAACTGTCTAACAACTTATTAAATGATTCCCAAATAAAAGCATTTACCAACTCCTCTTTTTGGTTTGATATTCTGGAATTAATGTCTGCAATGGGCTGTTGAATAATAGCCAGATATGTTTGTGTATCCAAATTACTTTGATATATATGACCATTTAAAGTTACTTCTGAATGATTGTTGGCACCTGCTACTGTTGAGATTTCATGGAAACTTTGATCATGGGCATTATTCCATGTGGGGTTTTTTTCGACTCTTTGAGTTGTATTGGATAATGGCTTATTATACTGTATTTGAAGTTCAGGATTTATGAATGGCTGTTTAGTACTCTCATTTCCTATGTTGTTTGAAATATTTGGTGAAGGGGAATGTGATCCATTCGAAGACTGAATTGGTGTTACCTGGGTAGGAGAATAATGTATTTTTTGAGCTTTTTCTAAGCGTTTCTTTTCGTTCTTCTTTCTTAGGTGATCTAGCTTCTCCGCTGGAAAGTCTAAATACCCACACCTATAATTCTTTTTCACGCAGTTAAAGCATGACGGAAGCTCCTCAGAACATTTTATTCTCTTTGCTTTACAATTTGGACAGCCTATATAGTTAGTTAATACATTAACTCAAAAATATGAAGAAATATAACTTACCATCTCTAGAATTCTTATGCGTCCTTCTGCTTTTCCTCTCAGATGCCTTTTTCACCAAGTTATCCATATATTTATTTGTTTGTCTATGAAGTTTTTTTTGATAATAATAGAAAAAAGAAATGAAATTCGATAATGGAGCTAAACCTATCTTAATGAATACTATAGTTATATATTTCTCAAAGGATGTTCTCAATAATTTAACATAGAATTATATGTCAACATTTATTTTATATACTAGTATCGAAATCTTTATCATGGAATTCGTTTAAATTCACCCATCCACGCATTTCCAAATTAGGTTTTAGTTGCGGCGCCCAAATTAGTGATGCAAAAATTAAAGTTCGTAGTCAGTTTTCTTAGACGGCCAATCTTTTAATTCAATTAAATGTCGCATTGTTGGTCTTCCATGAGGACAATTCCAGGGCTTTTCAAGTGTGTTTAAATTTGTCACTATATTTTCCATTGTTCTTTTATTGAGATGTTGACCAATCATTATACTACTTCGGCAAGCTCTCATGGCAAGAATAGATCTAATTTTTGAACATTTGACAAATTGATTTGTCAAGGAGGTACCAGAATTGACCAAGTGGATTAATTCATGGAAGTCATTTATATCAAAAATAGTATTCTTCAGCATTGGTAAAGCTAGTAATTTTATGCGCAGGCCAGGTGGGGAGTTCTCATCAAAACGGATAATAAATCCGTTCTTCTTAAAAATGTCCATATTTTCCTGAACAGTAATTTCATCCATTACATTTAATTCTATTGTTTTAGGAATTACCAATGGTTGCCCCTGGAATTGAGTCGATTTTGTAAGTTTCTCAAAGTTATATTTCTCGTCAGAAGCATGCTGATCTAAAATGAATAAATTATTAGATGTGTTTAAAGTAACCAATATAAAGCCTAGATTAAATTGACCAATGACCTTCATCTTTAAAAAGTCCAGTTTTGAGATTATATAAGATAATTTATCTTCAGCATCATTTGCTGCAATACTATCAACCTTTGGCTTTTTACCAAGTTTTGTATCACTATCAAGGAACAGCTTAGTTAGCTTGTAAGGATTCAAATCATCCAAATCAATTTTCATGAAAGATGAAAGGCATTGAATATCTGACTTGGTAATTTGTTTTTTTAACAGTTTAGCCGATTCATTAAAAGGATTCAATCTCACTCTTTTCGGAAGTGTTTCTTCAAAACTTTTATCTCCTATTCTTATCTTTATTGAATAATCCTGCTCTATTTCTTGCTTTTTGCTGAGAGAGCTAGGTTCGAACTCCTGATCAATCTCCTCTACAAATAAGGCCTCATTATTATTCTCATCTAAAATTGGCTTTGGGGCTTGCTCTTTTCCAAATAGGAAATCTCGAGATATACCTTCATTTGTTATGGATAGACTGGATGTTATCTCATTAACATTTGAAGAAAAAATGTCATTACTACTTTCTATCGAATTATCAATCGTGCTATAAGATTCATTAGTTACTTTCATACAGCCATTTATATCTGAAGGGGAATTTCGAAAAGTTTCTTCTATTTTGCTTTGACCAACTTCATCCCTATTATTATCAGAATCAACTGCAATTCTTCTTTCTTTATCTCCGACTATTTCTATAGTACCAAGATGTGCATCACTCATATCAATATTTGTGGCGTCATCTCTATGCCATTCATCTTCTTCAGAATTCTTCTCTTCGGAACTTGAAATAGAAGTTCTTTTAGTAACATTTATTTGATGTTTTTTGTTAACATCTACTGCACCTATTTCATTTTTATGTTCTTCTTCTAACTCTCCATAGTCTGAAATGTGATCATCAAAATTCAGGTCATTTGAATCCTCGTCAATATGCTGTTTCTCAGTTGACTGTTCTACATAACTATTTTCTTGATCCAGATCACCATCATTCTCAATACTTTCTCCGCTTATCTGAGTCAGAGATGCAGCTGGATTTGGAACCTTTTCAAGGACCAACCTTTTCTGTTTTAATTCCTTAGTATTTTTTGAGCTCATCACTTTCGAATTCACTTTATTGCTGTCAGATTCAAAAGAAACTTCTTTTTGGGAATTTTTAGGTATAGCATTACCGTGATTATCATAGAACTTGATTAGTTCATTTCTCAATATATCATTAATTAGATCTTCATTATGAATGAGGACTATTCTCTTATCAGGCGTGACATTTACGTCTAAAAATAGAGGCTCAATATTAATATTTAGTATGACCGCTGGTATTTGAATATGATTGTACGTCTTATAGACTTCATTTATAGTTTTCAAAAATTTCTTTAGTATAATTGGCCTCTTATTAATATACAAATATTGTCTGTCTGCTGATGACCTACCCATACCAAATGATGAGTCGGAGATATACCCTTCGAATTTTATATTTAATGGTTTTATTGTCGGAAATTGTTCGTTAACCAATTTAAATTTTGCCTCTAAATCTTTAACTTCAATCTCAATTGGTATAAATCCATATGATCCATTACTCCCAAATATAGTAACTAAATTATCGAGAATAGTCGCCTTTTTGGTGCCAATGGTACCTATAATCAAATTTTTCTTGTTATTTTTATTCACATTATAGATCGAAAATCTAGTATTAGTATGTATTATCAAATAATTTGTTAAAAGCGCCATTGCTTTGCCAAATTCTCGTTTAATGTTATTTTGTAAATTTTTGGACCTCACTGGTAGATTATAAAAGATATTCTTCACAGTGACCGTAGTTCCTTTAGCACCGCCTATTTTCTTCTTTTCGCTAATCAATTGGCCCATAGAATTGAACTCTAATTCAGACGCTCGTGGAAGGTCATTTTTTGTACAAGTTACTACCTTCAAATTACAAATTGCAGCTAACGAACTCAAAGCTTCACCTCTAAAGCCCAAGGTGTTCACATTATGCAAATCCTCATATGATTCCAATTTAGAGGTACAATGCTTAATACAAATATTTTTGAAGTCCATTTTCTCTATACCAGAGCCATCATCAATAACTTCAATAGAATCGAGTCCATTATTCTTAAATAATATTTCTATTTTACTTGCACCTGAATCGATAGAATTTTCGATTAATTCTTTCACTATAGACACTAAGTCAATAATAACCTGTCCAGATGTAATCCTCTGCACTTCAGAGATATTAATGTTTTTTATAGCCATGATGATTGAAATATAATAATATTTAAGAACTACAGTAAAAAAATCGCGTAAATATTAGATACAAAAAATTTATGTTGCCCTTATCAGTTGAAAATGTGTTCCTAACTTTAAAAGAATTCCTAATTGTTTGGATAAATCAGATTCTTTATTACAACAATATTTATGTCCAAGAATCATTTAGCAAGTTTAAATCGTTTGATCTTGTTGTTTATAAATCAAGAAATCCTATTTTGAATCAATATGTAGATGAGCTAATTAATAACTTTTTTCAAATTCTTTTGAAGAAAAATGACATGGGTAAGATTCATCAAATATCCTTGGTTGTATATGATACTAATTCAATGAAAACGAGCCAAAAATATTCGTTCAAGTTGCATGACCTTATCGAATTTGGAGATGTTTTGCCTAACATTAATTTATTGCAGAAAGAAAGTACTACAGAGACTTTAATTGAGATGCCCAATCTTACGTGGCAAGAGATATATAATCAGTTTAAAACCGTTACTTATGAACATATTAACTCATTAAAGGAGAGAGGTAAACTTATTGATGCTAATAATGATTTATTTTATAAGATAGTCATTGAATTAGATGATTCTATTAATTTAAATACTCAGGATACGGGTACTAATTGGGTGAAAATTAATGAAACTTCAGATAACCCAAGTAGGCAGCTATATCGAAATAACGATGGCGAGAATAAGATAAAATTTAAGAGTATTGGTGAAGTTGATCTTTCGGTAATGTCGTTTGACTTATATAATGAATATATTTGATGATACCATTTGGAAATATGAATGTATGATTTAACATATATATGCGTGTGATATAATATGACTATATGCAAATATTTTCTAAAAAAGAAACTTGTTTTAGATATGATTCAAGCCAAATAGATGTTTCAAATTTTCATACATGAAATATGAAATTGAAACCGCAGGGGCTGCTTTAGCCAAATTTGGAACCAATCCTTTAAATAACCCGGGGAAACCTTCTCTTGCAAGTGTTCTAGCTAAGACATCTTGAAATCCTGTATAAGTATGAGGGTGGGCATACGTTCCTTGTGCTTGTAATCTAGTTCTCAACAAATTAATTGGATAAACAACAGTAGCTCCGAATGTTCCTGACATTGCTCCTAAACTTAAAACCATGTAATTCGGAAGTCTAACATCTTCTTCTTTTATTCCAAGTTTTTTACTTTCTCTTTTAATTAAATGATTTTTAATAGTAGAAAAAGTACCCAAATCCAAAGCAGCGTAAGGGAAAATACCACTAATTCCTAAAAATAGACCACGATAGAAAATTCTAAACCCTCCTTCACAATACATATCTTTTGCTGTTCTAATTAAAAGTGCATTTCCTTTCAAAGATGAATCCAAGTTTGAACATTGTAATCTATATTTCAATGTATCGATAGGATATACTGTAAATTGGGCAAATACACCTCCAATACCACCAGCTAAATATGTAGAAACTTTAGATAATTGAGTAGTGTCACTTTTACCTTCGACTCTAGCTAAAAACCTCTTTGTCGCTTCAAAAGAACCAAACTTCATAGCAGATTCTGGAAAAACTTTCAATACATTTAAACCATTCCCAACATAGAAAGCTCTAAACCCACCTTGTTTCCAAATAGTCCTAGCAGCCTGTATAATTGGCGATCTGATAGTTTTAGGATGTGCTTCCGATTTAGCGGCTTCCAATTTTACTCGCTTTAATTCCCTTTCTGCTTCCGCAATAGCTTGTTTACTAGCACCATTAGCAATTTGTCTTGCAATTTCTGCTTTTGAATGCAACACAGTTGAGGATAAATCAGTTCTCGCAATTAAAAACACCTTTATTCTATCAAAAGGAGCTGTACAAGTACGGGAAACAACGCCAGATAACCCTCCTGCTAAGAAAAAGCCAAAACCGTTGAGAAATTGATTAATTAAAGTAACATCACCATCCGGAGACAAGTCCAATTCCTCTGCATAATAAGAAAAAGCTGTCCTAATTCTTGATCCACCTATTCTAGGCATTAAGAGTAGGAACTCTCTAAATTCATCGTAAGTAATATATCCGTCATTTTTAGAATCTATTTTGTTAAATAAAACATCAATATCAACATCCGTGGGCCTCAAATGCAATGTCTTTCTTAAATATTTCACAAAGTCCTTCTTATTCAACTTCCCGTCATGATCCTCATCAATCTTATTAAAGCCTTTCCATATTTGATCATCGGTACTTGTTAAATATGCTTTAAAATCATTAAAATCAATAACTTTATCCTTATTCGAATCAAACGAGTCAAAAATCTTTTTCTCTAAATCTTCACGGCCACTCATAGGGTGGTTTAATTGTTTTAAGGCCCTTTTAAAATCTTGAAGTGTAATCTCACCACTACTATTGATGTCCAATTTGGAGAAAAGTCTATGGTAATCATGTTTCGCTTGTTGTAATAAAGTCAACGTTTTTTTCTCCTCTTTCACTTCTGTGTTATCCTGCAAAACACCTCCATTAGTCAGTTCTATCTTCATTTCCCAATCGGTTACCTGAAAATCTTTATTTATCGATGTCTTCCGAGTTTGATTTTCTATGCAATGTCGCTAAGGTGGCTCTCACTATGGGTATTGGATAATCGGCAAAAGCTTCTTATTTAGAGATCTCTTTTTCAAATTTTAATTGCCAATTGACTAGAATTAAAGACTCCAAATGTTTATTCTTAATATAGTCTTCTAGCTCGCCGTAAGCAACCATTCTGAGAATTCTTATTTGTTCACCATAAAAAATTTGTTAGTCATGTGACGAAACATTTCGAGTAGCCCCGGCGTTTTACGTCTGATCATATAGAGATTAACTATTCAGATAACTATATAACTGGACCTATTTAAGCTTCCATAGGATCAATAGTGTATAAGATACCCAAATACTAGATAATATTACTTAATTTCAAGAATTATATTATAACAGTAATATATATTATATACAGTATCGAATCTTCTCGACATCACAAATTTATAAAACACGTTAAATATTCATAGTAGAGTTTACAATTAGTTATAATCATATATCTTTTTTCATCACAGAGTTTGAACACTAAGTATATAGTATGTCAGTGCAAATTCTTGGAGACCAGGCTACTGAAGAAAGAGCTGAAAATGCTCGTATGTCCGCCTTTGTAGGTGCAATTGCCGTTGGCGATTTAGTCAAATCAACTTTAGGGCCAAAAGGTATGGATAAATTGTTGCAAAGTTCTTCTGATATTGATAGATCATTAGTGACAAACGATGGTGCTACTATTTTAAAGTCCATCCCATTAGATAATCCAGCAGCCAAGGTTTTAGTGAATATTGCTAAAGTGCAAGATGATGAAGTCGGTGATGGTACTACCTCTGTTACTGTTTTAGGTGCTGAGTTATTGAAGGAAGCGGAGAAATTAATTGAAAAGAAAATACACCCACAAACTATTATTGAAGGTTACAGAATTGCCCGTGATATTGCATTAGAGGCATTAACTAAGGCAGCTGTCAATAATGGAGCCGATGCAGCTCTCTTCAAGCAAGATTTAGTCAATATTGCTAAAACCACATTATCATCTAAAATTTTGTCCCAAGACAAAGAGAAATTTGCAAATTTAGCTGTCGATGCTATTTTAAGATTAAAGGGTTCAACTAACTTAAATAATATTCAAGTTATAAAGAAAGTTGGTGGGAAATTGTCCGATTCATTCTTAGATGAGGGTTTTATTTTAGAAAAGAAATTTGGTATCAATCAGCCAAAGAAAGTTGAAAATGCTAAGATCTTAATTGCAAACACTTCTTTGGATACTGATAAAGTTAAGGTTTTCGGTGCTAAATTTAAAGTTGACTCTACCTCTAAGTTAGCTGAGCTTGAGAAGGCTGAAAAAGAAAAGATGAAGGCTAAAATAGAGAAAATTAAGAAATTTGGTGCCAATGTTTTCATTAATAGACAATTGATTTATGATTATCCTGAACAATTATTCTCTGATGCAAAGATTAACTCTATTGAGCATGCTGATTTTGATGGTGTTGAAAGGTTGGCTCTTGTTACAGGTGGTGAAGTTGTTTCTACTTTTGATTCTCCTGAAAATGTGAAGTTGGGTTACTGTGATTCTATCGAAGAAGTATTAATTGGTGAAGACGTGTTTACAAAATTTACCGGTGTCGCAGCTGGTGAAGCATGTACCATTGTATTAAGAGGTGCAACTGAGCACGTTTTGGATGAAGCTGAAAGATCCTTGCATGACGCACTTTCTGTATTATCACAAACCACAAGAGATACTAAGACTTGCTTAGGTGGAGGCTGTTCAGAAATGATCATGTCCAAGGCTGTGGAACAGATTGCTGCAAATGTGGTTGGTAAGAAATCATTGGCCATTGAATCATTTGCAAGAGCATTAAGGCAGCTTCCTACAATTTTGGCAGACAATGCCGGTTTCGACTCTTCGGAATTAGTCACGAAATTGAGATCTGCTATCTATAACGGTATGACAACATCGGGATTAGATTTGAACAATGGTACGGTTGCTGACATGAGGGAATTAGGAATTGTCGAATCTTACAAGTTGAAAAGAGCCGTGGTGTCTTCTGCGGCTGAAGCTTCTGAAGTATTGTTAAGAGTTGATAATATTATCAGAGCCAAACCGCGTACTGCTGATAGAAATCACTAAGTGGAAATAGATAAATACCAATACATAGTTTAATGATAATTTAATATTTAGTTGCTATTCTGCTTCTCCTATTTTATATGTAGTATAGCGCCCCATCGCGAATTTCTATTGCCGATGTTCGACTTAGAACAATAGACATAGAACTCCACATTACGACGATTGCTGAAATATATGAAATTAGATGCACAGTGTCCATGTTTATTATGAGTTTCCTGTTTAGTTTTGCATACCGAATATGTATATGTCACGCTGAGAGCATAAATGCCGAAAAGACTATGTATACACGATTAAAATTTCAGGCACCTACATGTGACATTGCGCCCTACATAATATTGTATTACAATGCTTAGAGCAATTACAATTTCACGGTTGTGCCACCATTTTTTTGATCAAGAGTTAATTAAAAGATCACAAAAGAAAAATAAAGTATATAAGGTAGCAGGAATCCTTTGTAGAATCTCAATTCTCCTTTGTAGTATCAATTGAATTTAATTGAATAATAAAAAATGGTTTTCGGATTTGGTAGTGACGATAAAAAAAAGAGAGATAACGACTCATACGGTGATTCTAACGACTCATATGGCTCTTCTGGCCAAGGTGATTCATATGGCTCTGGTAACAAGGATTCCTATGGTTCTTCTGGCCAAGGTGATTCCTACGGTTCTTCTGGCCAAGGTGATTCCTACGGATCTTCTGGCCAAGGTGATTCCTATGGTTCTTCTGGCAGTGGTGGTAATGACTCCTACGGTGGATCTGGTGGTAACGATTCCTACGGTGGATCTGGTGGTAACGACTCTTACGGTGGATCCGGTGGTAACGACTCATATGGATCTTCTGGCCGTGGTGGTAATGATTCCTACGGTGGATCCGGTGGTAACGACTCCTATGGTGGATCCGGTGGTAACGATTCCTATGGCTCTGGTAACAATGACTCTTCTAACCGTGGCGGTAACGATTCATATGGTTCTTCTGGTAACGATTCATATGGTTCTGGTGGTAATGACTCCTATGGTGGCTCCGGTGGAAATGATTCCTATGGTGGCTCCGGTGGTAACGACTCATATGGATCATCTGGTCGTGACAGATATTAAGATGATTTATGAAACTTTACGTATGAATTTATTTTATGGATTTTGTTTCAATTCACTACTGTAGAAGTGTATATCGTGAAAAAAATTGAATATATTGTATGTTTATTGATTCTAGAATTTTTAGAATAAATAAGATTATTCAAAGATACGTGTATTTTTTACTGTAAAAAAAATAGTCTAAGTAATTCACAAAACAGTTCCTAAATCTTGTCCAGCAGCAGTATTATTGTTGCAATGGGGCATATAAAACTTGTGTAACATATTTTCTTTTATATCTGACCACGGATGCCACTGCCAATGTATTATGTTTAATGCTTGTTGTTGCTAAATGATTTAAAACCACATGATTTGGAATAGGTAAAGCACCCGAGTTATTGTCCTTATCCATCGAATTAAAATTATTTAAAATAACATGCTCCAAATGAGGCGGTAATTGTGGTGGATGTAACCATGACTGCAGTTGATTTTGGTTTTTTGCTTGCTTGTCAATTGCTATATAATACTGCTCCATTACCTTTGGGTCGGTGAAGATTGGTGGTATATCAGTTATGTAATTTACTCCATCACTATTATCCATTGCTTCGTCATCATGATATCTTGAATAACCATTGCCCATATCGTCATCATCATTAACTAAACCCCACATCGAGTCAACCCTTTTTGAACTTCTTGATATCGAAGGTTTACGTGATGTCTTTGATGCATCTTGTTGTTTTTGTTCTTCTTGTTGTTCTAAGTATGTCCTGACATGTTCTACAGTCACCTCAATATAATTTACAAAGTTTCCCATCTGATCAGTAGCTGAGGGTAAAAAATCTGAGAAACGTAACTCATTATCAATAACAAATCTAAAACGATGTGTTCCGACGGGCAAACCTAAAGTAATAGAGAAATTGTTATCTGGCTGTTTAACCAATCCAATCATTTTTCTCCATCCAGTAAAAGAACCTGTAACGTAGACCTTTTCTCCACCTTGAACCCATTTTATATCTACAGGAATAGTTAAATTAGGGTCTGGAAGCTCATATTCCTGTTGATTATATTGTTGTTGCGTTACTGCTTCATTTGGGTTCGTTTGTTGCTCAGTATGTGATTTGTTGTCATTATCCTGACTTTCCTTCTTGTCGACTTGCATCTGATCGTAGTTCTCATCAGTCAAAATCAAGGTTGACTTTCTTCTAATTGGTGTATCAATACTTCCGTTCTTTTGCTCCCCATCCTGACTTGATTCTGAAGCGTGTGCATTAGAAACATCTACCATCGACACATCCTTAGTCTCAGGCGTGACAGTATCGGACATTCTAAATGTATTATTAAAGCCTTTATCTATGGGAATTTCTAATAATTAGTATTCTGCTTCTAATTATACTTCTTATATTATATGAATAATAATATATGAATAATATATGTATTATGTGCTAGTATGTGTATCTAAGCTTGTCTATTTATAAATTAACATATGAACCGGCGTAAACTCGATATTATGAAGGGAGGTCGTCCCATGGCGGTGATTCTGTATACAGGTCATTCAAAGGGAACTGATATAATATGCCACAAAACCAACGTCGATCTTTAAGAGAATGTCAATTGGTATATAATCAGGCGGGCCCTAGAGAAGAGATTCCCAAGGCACTGGTGGTTGGTGCCAATTGAAGATTTAATTTATATGTGTATGAATAGATTGGTCATGGTGCTGAGATAATGAATGATCTAAATTTCTTTCTAATAATCCACAATAGCCATAGCCATCGACTAAGCAGGAAGGCACGAATTTACACAAAGACATTCTGCTATTGAATTCTGGTAATTTTCAGATTTTGCAATCAAATATTCTAATCAACTTAATAGTATATAAAGGGAAGCATAATTGTTCAAATATGAAATAAATTATCTTAGAAAGTTGGATATAATGGAAATATACGCTAATAGTTTAAAACCTGAAGATATAATTCTTAGTTATTCTCTTTCCATTATAGGATTGAATACCACTACTAGCCGTGTCCTGTTCGGTACTCTTGATTCATATATGAGACAGAACATTAAAAAAGGTGCAGTATATAATGTTGCTATAGGAGCATGTCTTGTGCTTATGTTGCTACTGTGGGTAATTATAAAGAATAGAAAAAATGTAATATTCATTACTAATCAAGTGATACTCTTGTTGATGGTCATAAGATCATCACTTTATCTCAACTATCAATTGGGGCCATTGGCGTCTTTAAGTTTTACTTATACAAATATTCTAAATGACAATTTAAAAATGTCGTATAATGTGGTGTTGGTATCAGATGTTTGCCAAATTTTACTTGTGGGGTTAATTGAAATGTCAATGTCATATCAAATATACATTATTTTCAAATCACCAGAGGTTCGTAAAATAGGTTATTTATTGTGTGTGCTAGTATCTTTTCTTGGAATTGGAACAGTTTGCTTGTATATTTATAGTGTCGCTTTGTCAAGTCAATCATTCTATCATCTCTTTGTTGCTGGAAGTACAAACGTACATCTGGGATCTTGGGTTAGTAATGTTCCGTTCATCTTATTTTCGGCATCAGTAAATATTATGAGTGTTTTATTAGTTATCAAGCTATTTTTTGCTATCAAAACAAGACGGTATCTAGGTTTGAAACAATTCGATTCATTTCACATATTATTTATAATGGCTACTCAAACTATGCTAGTACCATCTGTTCTAGTTATTGTCAATTACTTTCTAACTTCCCAGTCGGATAACTTGCTCTCGACTTGCAGTTTCCTTTTGGTGGTTTTATCTTTACCATTAACTTCGATGTGGGCAGCGGCTGCAAATAATTATTCGAAGCCCAGATCACTACCGATAAATATATTTGAAGATGATACTCCTAAATCTGGAAATTCATCTATAGCAGAGGTTTCTTATACATTTTTCCCTTCGAAATTATCAAGTTTAAACAAAGAATGCTCTGATATTGAAAATGATAGTATTAATTTCGAAAATTCTACTATAAATTTTGAAAATAGAGAATTCACAAAATTTGTACCAAATTCGGCAAATTCTGAAATTTCACACAATACTTTGGTCCAAGATCTAGGTAGTCAAGCAGATTCCAAGTCCAAATTTTCACGGATAGATTCATTCGACAAAGCAATTCAATCCATGGGACCAAATACTTATGAAGCATTCAATTCACAAAATTTAAGATATTGACTTGGAGGATTTTTACCACTGTAAGAATGGATATTTTTATAATTAATTAATATAATATCTGTCTATTTAATTATGACTAAAACTAGATAGATCTGAATTAATAATAACAAATAAAATGGTCCTCCCTAACAATAAATTTGATGGTTAATTTTCAATGATTGAGACTCCATAATTGGTCTGATATAGAACTGTCCAATAGCATTATTTCATCATTATGAGGACATAGTTATGTAATAAATAAATCTAACTTCTATAAAACGAAGCATAACAATTATAATTGTGCCTTTAACGAATATCTAAAAACAGTTGGAATAATAAAAATGATAAAAAAGTTACTGCTCTAGGTACTTCTTCGTCAATTAGAAACTTACAAAAGAAGTTGAGTTTTTTTAGTTCTTTACCTAAAATCGTAACGTCTCAAAATGTAGGAATATGATGTCAAATCAAGCTTCAGAATTTACAAATATACTAAATTAGCATTAACCAATAAGATAAGATATAATTAGTCATAGCGATAATCTAAACGATATCACGAAGAATACTTGGTACTAGATATAATGGTGCACTAAACTAAAGAGCAAAGAGACTTAAATAATTGATTATTAATAAAGAGAACTGATTCTCCGAGTATCTGAAATCCCGTTATGTCACTTATCTCTGAAAACCATATAAGAGATCTATTCGATAGATACCATATTAACCTCCATTCAAAAACATTGTTAGAGATCAAGATTGTATTAAGCACATGACATAGAATGTGATATGACATGTGATTAAGAT
>JAKVQU010000011.1:0-165076 GCA_030462985.1 Schwanniomyces sp. yHRVM31
CCTTTGGTGCATCTTTAGACCTGCCGGTAAACGTAAGTTTCTTCAAACCTTCGACTATGCTCTTTTCCAAACTGTTCCCTTCCGAATCCATTTCGCGGCGCTACCAAGTGTAAGAGTTCTACTCTTTATAGACGTGTTACTTATATTATAATTAATATTTAATTATATATAATGTCTGATCTCCATTCATATCAAGTTGGTCTCCTAGATATGAATACTTAAATACTATTCCAAATAGCAATACTCCTCATAGCAATCTTCCATAATGTTCCATAATGCCTCAATGTCATTCATATTCATTCATCGTATATTCATTCTTATTATTCATAACTTTATCTCTCATTAGGCATCTTAATCACATGTCATATCACATTCTATGTCATGTGCTTAATACAATCTTGATCTCTAACATATATATGTTAAGGACTAACATAATACAAGCACATGATGTCTCATGTGATATGACACGGGTCAATTTCGTGTTGATTAAGGTGTTGCAAATTATATATTGAAAGTATAGTCAAGGATAACATTATGAACGACTAAGAAGATGATGAAAGATATAGCTTTGATGAATAATGAAGAGAATAGAAGGGAACTATGAAGTTAAACCAATCAGAAATAGTATTTCAGGAGCTAGATAGGAAACCTATTTAGAAGAAGTTTACCAATAATTATTATATGCTTCAATGGTAACTATAATACTCTTATAATCTATCTGAGAGTAAATATTTTACAATTTATTATAAGGATGAAGAGCCCAATAAGATAGTCGTATAATTATAGGAGCTGGAAAAGTACTTATTAGATCTATTTCTATCCAAGCAAATATAACATCTTTGAACGGCATTTCTTATTCGGAGTGTCAGTCGTATCTGTTACTAACGAATTCTTTGCTATTGGTTCTCCTGTTAAGTGGAATGACAAAAATTATATCTAAAAGCAAGCTTTTTAATGATTGTTTAAGGTTATCGTTATGACAAATTATTTCAAGTCTTACTGGTTAATGCTAATGATGTAGTGTTTTGCAACTTTCTGTAGCTTAATCTAGCTTCATATTCTTAAATATTGTTTGCATCTTACTCATGTGCCAAAGCCGAATATACCTTGAAAATTGTATATTTTACAATTCGCTTTTCTAGTCTAACGACAATGTCTTAAAACTTTGTTTTATTTATGTTCTTTCCCAATTATAATATCTATATTCTTTTAAAGATAATTGTAGCTAATAGATAGGCTTATTAAAGACTCTAGGTTTTGGTAGTAGCTTGAGAGGGAGCATTCCTAGATTGATCATCGTTATTATAAGTGTAACGAACAATTATAGAGTAGTTCATTATCTCTGACGTATTGAATTTTATAATCTCTTTACGAGTTCCAAAGTAGCTTAATTATTCAAGCCTAGTAAATTATCATAAGTGAAGTATGTGTAATTATCAATAAAGTTTATTTAGATAAATAATTTTTGTTAAAATTAAGAGAAACATAGACTCTTACTCTAGCTTGATAAAGTAATAGACTTTATTATACTTAGAAGTATCGAAATCAAGTTAACCTACATAAATATTTGATAGAATAATACACCATTTTACTCAATGTTATTATTTTTGCAATAATCAAGAATGATTTGAGTCATGTCACTTTTCCTTGTTCCAATCTTCAAACCCTGTACTTTAGCTAGTTCCTTAAGTTGAGCTACCGTGATACTTTTACACTGATTTTTCTTCCATTCTTCTAAAAATATTTTGAATGTAATCCCCTCAACTTTAGGCTTTTTGAAAGGTGGTTCATCATTGGTAGAATCTTCTTTAATATTATTTAAAGCACGATTGATATCATGAATGACACCAATATGATCATATTCAATCAATTCATTTCTTAAATCTTGTAATTTTTGTATCATACAATCGTTCTTAGATAAATCTTTTAAATTCTCCGAAATTTCAATTTGTAACAAATTGTGTTTAATAATCTTGTAGAAATAATTTAGGGAAGGATTCGGATATTGAGTTGGATTATACGCGTCAATCAAAAAATTCGAAATTAAATGTTTATAATTCTCCAGAATACTTAGAGGAATAGTACTATTCAGTATCAAGTATCGATCATCTGATAATGTATTATTAGGCAAAGATCTAATGTCATCGAGCCAAGGAATTCTAATCAATAAAAATCCTTCTGGGAAATCTCTTTGACCCTTTACCAGACGACTAGAGCCTTGTGCTCTAGTAGGGTAAAGTGCATACATACAGGGAATAGCATTTCTCTTTGTACATCCAAATACTACTGCATATTTTTTCAAATATAGACATGATTGATACAATGACGAGAATGTAGTAAATGAATTAGAGAAACCATATCCGCTAGATGCTTTGATACCATTATCTAAATCGGCAGTCACAAATATAGCCGAAGATGAATGATAGCTAGGTTGAAAGCGAGACAAACTCCTGAAACCTAGCACTTTCAAATAAGGAGGTTTAGAGTATGAGACAGACTCCTGATTTTCAATATTATTATCTTCATCATATTCTGTTATGTCTTCAGCTTGATTTTCATGCAGATCTGGATCATGATCAAATGTATAATTTTTTAAAAACTTTTGCTGTTGAAGATTTAGATATAAAACATCCCCCCCGGACAATCTAAATCCTTTTCTTATATTTGATTGATCTTTTATCTCCGGGAGAGACTTATCTTTTGAAGCCTCAAAAGTTATTGGCTCATTGGAAGTTTTATTGATAATTTTAGATTCAGAATATATTCTCTTAGGGTACTCACCTTTAGTATATACATGGGTGAATTTCTTTATTTTTTCAGGGTTGTATAAGCTATAACCCTTAATCGAGCAACCAAACTTGCTGCAAGTCTTATTTCCAATAATTAAATTACATGCAAACTGAATTCTTCGTATTTCTTTTAATCTGAAGATAGAGGATTTAATTCGATTTGTAAAAAGAGTGTGCTGAAATTTGGCAGTATTCTTAGAAACTCCATCAAATATCGTATTGCTATACTCACTAGAAATACTCTCACTATCCTTATTGTTTAAGTAATTAGTATTCAAAAATATATCCTGGTATAATTTCATATCAAATGTTAACATGTTCGTTTGCTCAGGGTTATTATATTTATCAAGAAACACGGGGTCAATATAGTAATTTAAACTTTCATAATCATTTATTATTCTCCATAATTGCTGTTTTGTAGCAGGTTCTGTATACGGTTTATCATTATTTGTAAACCAAATCAACTTCTTAGTATTGTATTCTGATTTTTTAGTTAGCTCATCAAGCATTTTATTTAAAATCAAGGGTAATTGTTCAGAATTATTGGTATTTTTATATATGATATTTCTGCCAACATTTTTTAAATTGTTTAAGTCATCATATACTAAGTCATTTAATAATTTCATATTCGTTACATTCAAGTCATTTAAAGAAAATAATTTCCTAAGTCCTGGTATTTTCACCAGCTTTGTTACAGAGGAGTCACCACAATTATAGAAGTACACACCGATTCCTGTACTAGGAAGAGTGATAATCATATCCGACATTAATTCATTAATACCTGATAATATTTCAAATAACTGAGATTTGTAATTTAATTCCTTTAATGGAAGGAGTAACTCAGGCGTTAACTCAATTAAGAATGCAATTCCCTCACGTATTTCGAATTGCTTATAACGAGTTGTTTCTTCTAAATCATCTTCATCATTGTCATCATTAATATCATAATTATAGTCTGTCATTTTTATAAGGAAAACTTGCGGTCGATAAATTCCAAGTTAATTGATCGCATAAAATTACAATAAGTTCATACCAATTCTTCCGCTATTTACATATTTTTCCATTATAGACATGTCGATACATTTTATATTGATTTTAAATAGACAGGGAAAGGTGAGATTAGCTAAATGGTTTAATAATGATTATAAAGTATCGGATAAACAAAAGTATGTACTGGAGATTCATAGGTTGATATCTTCAAGAGACTCTAAACATCAATCTAATTTTGTGGAGTACCAGCAAAATAAATTAGTATATAGGCGATATGCTGGTTTATACTTTATATCTTCTATTGATTTGGTTGATAATGAATTAAGTTACTTAGAGTTGTTACATTTTTTTGTGGAGATTTTAGACTCATACTTTGATAATGTATGTGAGATTGATTTGATTTTTCATTTCTACAAGATTTACAGAATATTAGATGAAATATACCTAGGAGGTGAAATACAGGAAATTTCTAAAGCAAAGATACTTAATAGATTGCAATATTTAGACGGGTTGGAATGAGATTATAGAGTCTTTATAGAACTATCTATTAATTTATTTGCGCCGGCCCTTTCAATAATATTCCATATGTTTTCGGAAACTTGAGGAATATCTTGGTTATTTACATCAACGATGCAAATTGATGGATCGTTTTGGTCAAGGACCTCTAAAAAGCATGATTTTACTTCCTTCTGAAACTCTTGTTTCTCGTATCTCTCTTCTCCCCAACCTTTTCTATTACCAAGCTCCTCCAAGTCTATTGTCAAGAATAAAGTCAAATCAGGCTTGGGCAAACCTTTATCGGGAGCAAATAGCCAATTTTTATCCGACATTTCACTAGAAGCTTTTTTTGACATCCTCAGCTTGGCTAATGAGTATGCTAGACCTGAATATACATATCTATCGAGTATAATAAACATTCCTCTTTGTAAGTCTTCGATAATAGAGCTAGCCAATTCCCATCTATTCGCCAGGAATAGCAAATGGGCCGACTGGTCACTTAAAGTAAACGTTTCATCTACTAGGTAGTTATCGATTATTTTACCAATATTAGTTGATCTGTCGGGAAACTTGATTAACTTTGAATTTGGTATTCTTTGGTTAAGAACAGTACCCTGCGTACTTTTACCAGTTCTATCTAATCCCTCTATAAGGATTAACTGACCTCGTTTAATGGTCATCTCAAGTACCTAGGACTACGTAGTATTTTAAAGTAAAATATAAAAATTACGCGATTCCGACACATTTTTTTACTCAATTCATATTATATCTACATAGTTAATCCTTAATGATACAAATAATGTTTAAGGGATTATGACCGAAAGAGTCAGAGCATGGCTCATCAACCGGAGATACACCCTTCTAGAATTAATCTATAATCCATCACAACTTAATCCTGTTCTATTCCAACTGAAATCAGTATAGAATAGAGGATAGGAAGAAGTCCACCAGCTATCAAGTTAATTATAAAACCAATAAAGAACGACGCCAATGGAATGGATGACATGGTAAAATCTTAATTTTACTACTCGATATTCTAAGAAATGCTTTTATATAAAAAAAAATTTAAGGTCGTCCACAGCTCAAAATTAGAAATAATGACACAAAAGAGTAAGTTGTCTGAATGAAAGAGAGAAAAGGGTAACGGGAATTATCCGCAAACAACCGAAGGCTATCTCCGTTCGAAAGATTTACACAAGGGTCTACACATGACTTTAGTTTTGTGAGAAAAATGCTTAATGCATTAGAGTGCCCAATACATGAAATACTCTTGACAATCATGTAAGTGATTCACATTGCCTGCGGCATTCTTAATATTGTTAAGGGTGTTATACTATTGTCAGCAATAATTGCTATCCTACACGCCTAATATAGCCGGTAGACAAGTGCATCTAACGCGTACTAGGAAGTTGCAAATGTAGTCGCACTTAATTTCCAGGCGTATTCTAATTATAGCTTTTCACTCTGACACCGGATAAGAGCTGAAGATAATTCGAAAAGAATGAATATCACGAGAGTAGCACTAAATATATGGAGAGCATTAGTAGATATTCCGAGCAAGGCCCTAGAATTATGATCTGAATATCTATTTATTGAATAAACTATGCTTGTTAATATGCAGGCATATATCCATTAGTATTCACTGTCAACATTATAAGTGAAGACTCTTGAAAGTAACGTAGGATGTACCAACAGGACACGAATATATCACCGGTGATCATATAAAATTAATTTTACATATTGGACGCAAACTGTAGCGAGTAGATCGGAATTAATTAACATTTAGTAACAAAACTACTTTTATTCCTCCACGGAAAAAAACTTACACTGCCTCTTTCGACTAAAAAATTTGACCAGTTTCTATCTCTAGAACATCGCAAATCAATAGTCAAGAATATCTTAGATAGAAGTTTATAGGTTATTAGACAAATATTCCAAACTTAAGAATACTATTACTTTCACTATTCTAAGCAGAAACTGTTTAAAAGATTGCGAGGTTGAATAATTTTTTTTGTGTATATTAGGATTCATTTGATTTTTTTCTATACAAATCAACAACAATAACCAACACCAGATCATACAAAAATCATAATATAAATGGCTAGCAATCGGATATTATTAGGTATGTGTGAACTATTTTTTGCGTATATCGTGAATGATTACTAACTTTAGAAATCAGTTGGATCAAACCCTAATTTGGTCTTCTACGGATGGCAGACTCAATCTGTTGCCGATACTGAAGTAACCATAGTGAACAGAAACATAGATAGGACCAAACCTGTTGTATTCAAGTCTTCTGTCTTGGGAAATGATATGGTTAGAGGAACTATAGTTGAGAACTGTAACCAGCTCTCAAGAGATGTCAACAAATTCAATATTGTTATTTTGAGCAGTTCATCCTTACAAGATTTTCAAACTACTTGTAACTCATTTTTCCCGTACTTAACAGAAGATGCTATTATCATTATTGAAAGTACAGGTTATGTTCATTTAGAGCCATTTGTACAGTTGTGTATCCCTAAGTCAAAGAAATTTACTATATGTTCTATTATGAATGAGTTTGATATCAGACAAATTAATTCTAGTGAATTTTCTCACAAAATTAGAAATAATGAGAATAGAATCTACTTAGGAACCACCTCTAATGGTAATTTGGGGTCTAATCAAAGTTTTGCCAAGGTTTTAAAATTATTTCAGGCCATTCAAGAAAATGCATCTAAGTCTATCAGTTTATTGAAATCGGTTAATACCAAAGAGTTCATGACGTATCAATGGAAATTGGCATTACCTAGAATAGTTTTCAGCCCTCTTTCAATTCTTTTTGAGGCAAAATTTCCAGAGGAGTTGTCATCACAAATTTTGTCAAAACCGCTAGTTTCTGGGTTAATTAAGGAAATCTTTAGAATAGTAAAAAAAATGGATTGTAAATTAGTCAAAGGTTTCGAAAATGAAGTCAACTTATTAAAGAACTGGTCTCAGTGCTACCCTTCAAGGCAAGGAAATGAGAATTTATTAGATTCTCCTCAACTCTTTTATCAGTTTTATAAACAATATGATTTAGAAATTGATTTATTATTGTTGCAACCAATATTGTTGGGTGATGACTATAAGATCGGAACTCCTTACTTAGAGAATTTATATTCGATAATGTGTCAGTTAATTAAATTAAATGGCAGGAATAATAAGTCTATTTTCTTCACCAGAGGAAGTGGAAATAATCAATCCATTCGAGAATATGATGAAAAGATGGCACAATTAAACGATTTAACTAAGGGATTATATGAAAAGGAAAGTCAAGTAAGCAAAATAAATTCAGCAATAAGAGAAGGTGAGATTTTAAAATCAAAATTGAACAATGATATTATTAACTCAGAAGAAACGCTAAAAGCTTTAAACTTACAAATCAACGAAAATGATAATCAATTAAGGTTGATGAAACTTCAAATTTCAAAGCTTGAAGACGAATATTCACAAAAGCAAAATAGTCTCAAAAACTTCGTACCACCTTCTAATACGAAGCAGAATGCTAATGAACGTCAGAATATTGCTGAAGATAAAGACTTAATGATTAATCAACCCAAGCCTAAAGCTTATAGAGAATCTATCCAGCCTACAGACAACTTGGAAGATCTAACAGATATTGCGTTATATGGTGATAAAATGGATAACAGTGGCTATCCCGATCCAAATGTGCAAATACCACCGGCTCAAGTAATTAATGGTAACTTAAATAATGGAACTCATCATCCTTCTAAAGCAGAAATTCCTCAAGGGTTTGATAATCAACATCAAGATTCTCTAGAGACCAGCAACATTCATAATGAACCAAGTCATTTAAGCAAGGAAAACGGCGATTCTTCTATTAATAATCCTTCGTATAATTCCAATGTACCTCAAAATGGTTATGCTCAACAGAACGGACATAATCCAAATGCCCCCCAACAAAATGCATTTATGCCTAATGGTAACCAGCAGCAAGGCTATTTTCCAAATGGCGGTCAACAAAATGGATATGCTCCTTATGGAAATGCTCAAATGTACCATCAAAATAACAACCGCTCCTTGCCCCAGATGGGCTTCAATCAAAACCAAATAGCAGGACAAGGCTACCCTCAACAACACTCTCCACAAGGACCACATAATTATCCTCAGCAAAACTACCCTCAACAGAATTATCCTCAGCAAAATTTTAATGGCTTCAGTAATATGCCATCTGATCAACAACCTCCACATGGATTACCATCAAATGGTATGCCTCTCAATGGTATGCCTCCTAATTTGAGAAATAATAGATACCAAAATGGCGCCCCTCCGTTTAGGTCTAGAATTAGTTCAGTTAATTCGTTCCATGATAATGGGCATGGATATAACCCACAATTTTCTCCACAGTTTGGTCTGCAGCCTCACAATGAGCCAAGTTTTCAAAATGCTGCTCCAATAGATCCTTCTTTGGAACAGAGATTCAAAGCAAACCCAAAGAGACAAAACCGTAGATCAGCATTCCCTCATATGAATGGTAACCTAGAGGGTCTTGATCTTGGTGGAAGAGGAGGAATGCCTGGAGCACAAAGCATTATTGGTGCTAAACAGAGAAATCCGAACCAAGTTCAAATGGGTAATATTGCTCAACAACGTAAATCAAGCAACCAAAACCTTCAAAAAATGGGCCATACTCAATCATTGACTTCTCAGCTGCAATTCTTACAAATACCTGCACAGCAAACTGAATCAACTGGTTCTACTAACTCGTCATCTAATTCTACAAATGCCCCACTCACTCCACAAGGTGATAATGTGCAAGAGGGCGTACAAATAAACGTTCCTTCTACTGAAAATTACAAGCCTTTAGGAGGTGTTGCTAATTCCAACATCAATTCCAATGATAAGGAAAAAAAGAAGAAGAAAGGTTTATTTAGAAAGAAGTAACTCAATATTTATCTGTAATTAATGAAATTTTTTCCATAGTCTTTTAGTTTTTAATCATATATTCCAAAATAAGCAGTGCACTACGAAATCTCAGTCGGGTAAATTTGAGCATTCGAGAACTATTCAAATTAAAATTCATTCGAAGTTAACTAACGATTGGTTCCAATTACACAATGGGTAAAAGATTGTTTTATGAAGATGACGAGCAGGTTATAAACAAACCAGGTACTGTGATTGAAATTTCCAAAAATTTGAAAGAGCAAGAATCATCCCATGGTAATATAACATTTGTTGAAGGAATGGGTGTTAGATCCACTTCCTTTTTGGAAGAAAAGTTTCGTTGCTTAAGAAAGGAATTATATGATAAATTATCGGTGTATGAATCTGAATTGGGAACCCAAAAGTCTTCCTTTTTAAATGAATATAACACTTTGAGAAATAATGTAGATGAAGTCATAAGTGAGCCAGTATTACCCAACTTAATTTACATTTTGACGTCCACATTAACTGGTTCTATATTGGTAAATAGAAGAGCCTTTCCATTGAGATTTGCCACTCCTTTATTATTTGGAGGCGCTTCTCTTTGGTATTTCATGCCTAAGACCTATAATATTTTGGCACAAAAATACGGCAAGTTTGAGGAAGAGAAGTTCCCTGAATTTCATAAACAAAAGCATGAAGTTTTATATAACAGCTATTCTGAATATAAAAGTAAAACTAAAGAATTAGCAGAAGAGACCAATTCTACCATACAAAAATCGGTCCACGAGTTGAGAGTGTTCTTAAAAGATACTTTTGCTGGTGAAAAATGATTAACAAAATGAAATATTAATATTATATAATTATTCGAATAGAATATTGTATGTTGTATAAATCAATGCAATACCTCCAATAAGTACTAAAGCATAATCCACTATACCTAACCAGAATCTTTTATTATTTTCAGTTGACGGAAGTGTTTCATCATATTCGCAACAACTCTTTAAATGTAATATTGGTGGGTACATATAAACCAATGGGATGCACGCAAAGCATCCGACGAAGGAAACAAATTTGTCCAAGTTCTGGCCACCAACCAATGCAATTAAACAGGTGATGATTACAAATCCAAATCTAAATATATTTTTAGACCATTTAATTTTTAATGAATATTTTCCTGTTTTGACGAAAAATTTAGACTCTAATAATCTGATCGCTGGGAATAATTGAATTGGAGTCGACAACAAGATAGCAATGGCATAAAATATTTGTATTAATACTACCACAAAATTTTGAGGTAAGTTAATGATAACCATTGTTTCAATACTCGAGCCATATGTTAAATAGCCCAATGATCCGATAGCAATAAAGACACATGAAATAGTAATGATGACTTTAAAAAGAACTTTAGGAAAATGCTCAGGGTGAATCATAGATTCTTGGATTGGGATTATCAAACCTATACCTTCAAATGCAAATATAGCAATTCCAATGAATAGAGAAAACTGGCTTTTATTGAAAAAATATTCTATACCATTTCCAGCAGCATTGTTTTCAACTAAGTCAATAACCATATAGTAAACTATAGCTAGCAACCCACCTGATATAAAAATATTAGCTAATAGGGCCAGTAAAGATAATTTTGTAATATCTCGAATTAACGACAAGGGTAAGAGAATAGCCAATTCACCAAAAATGTACCAGGATATACTTATATCTGTTTTGTTGAAAACATTTGCAACGAATGACTTAACATTCTCTGACGTGAAAACAATGTATGCAGCTACAAATCCAATTTGAGAAATTACAATTGAAAACAAAATCAATCTTTGGAACCACTTGCCGTACAATTTTAAACCAATATCAGCAAAGCTAGAAACATTGGTAGCAGCCTTAGAAAAAACTAAAATCAAGTAACACCAATACGATAATATACCAAAAAATAGTAATACTAGTACTGAGAATAACAACCCACCATTTGAAAATGCTTTAGGGAGAAATAATACTCCCGTACCTACAAAGGCTTTAACTAGAAGGAAATATGCCTTTGTATCAGAAGCAGTTCCATGTACATCTTTGTGAATTGGAAGTATGCCTTCTTTTTGATCAAACTTATAGTGGCAGGCAATTCCATCGTCATCTTCTAAATCTTCCCCAGCAAAATGTCCATATATGCTCAAGAACTCTATAAAGTTCTTTGCTAAGAAATTAGGCTGCCTTGTTTGAAACCTACCTTTATTCTGTATTATGAAATCACGTCTAAAACCTCCTGGCACATTTAAACTACTGGCAATCGATCCCCGTCTATTTCCTCCATCCCAATCAGTAGCAGACAAACTTCTAGACCGCCTGATTGGCTTTTGCTCTTTTCCCAATTTATATAAATCCCGCGTAATATCACCACCTTCATGATGTAAAGAAGAATCAGAACCTAAATGCTTATTAAATTCATTCATTACCTTCGGATCATCGATTCCTGAAGTTAAATCTATAGCTTCTTCCTCAAACTGAGAAAATGAGTCAATGTTAGAAGATGCAGATGCAGATGAAGAAACAACAGCCTCCTCACTTTTACAATGTGACTTCATAAATGTTGAATTTTGGTTTAGTGAATTAGAGACTGATCCGTACCTTGTAGGTGAATTGGGGATTAGCGGCGATGAATCATATGATGCTAATGGTGACCTTGTCAATTTGGCAATTGATTGCCTCCTGGTACCTATATCGATACCTTTGGAAGCTGACATATCTAATTTGTTGATAGAAAGTGGCAGTAAACGTTTGTTTATTAAAAGATAGGTCTATTTATATGCGGTTGGGGGTAGTGTCTAGTGTCACTCATCATATTAAACCGGTTCTCTTATCTCTCAAATTCACATTTCGGGAAAGCCTTAGATTGCAAGGGATATCTAAAAACCAACAATATATTAGTTAAGGTATGGGGATAAGATAAAGGTGTTTAAGTATGACAGTAAAAGAAATAATCTGAGAGGATACTCTATAGAAAAATTTGCTATCGTTTTTAGAATTTACTATGTAAAATTATGTAGAATTATAATAAATGTTTATTTATTGTCTTTGCTCCTCGTTCAGCTCATAATCAGTATGATCAATGTCAACAGCAGTACCTTCATTTACTACAGAAATTTCATCCGTTTTAAATGAATCTTCATTTGGTGCAATATATCCTAAAGAAGCGGCCATGGAAAACCAGTCTTCAGGATTAGAAGGATTCACTCCCATTTCAGCTAGAATACCCATGAAGTAGTATGCTTCAGCAGAGTTAAATTCCTTGATTGCTCTGTCACACCATATCAATGATTTATTATGATCAGGAAAACGTATTTGAGTTGACATACCAGGTTCAATATTAAGATACCATCTACTTAAACCTAACATGGCCTCTGGGTGCCTCTTGTAAGAAACCTTAGAAGTGGCTCCTTTTATGAACCACTGTATTGATTTACCGGGTTTTACCTCTCTATTCAATTCTCCGTTTTCATAAACCAAACCTAATTTAACTTGGGCAAGTAAATTGCCCAATTTTGCAGCTTTATTATAATAGGAAAGGCTCTTAGAGTAATTTACAGGAGCTAACTCTATGATTTCTTTAAAGAATTCATCATCTGGGAGTAAATCAGATGGGTAAATACCTTCGTACATTTTTCCTAATTCATATGCAGCCATACCAACAATATCGTCTAATTCTTCTCGATCTTCTTCCACCAATGTGACCAATTCTAAATCTATATTAGAAAGGTTTAAATAATATTTTAAGAACTTCAATGACCTATGAGAAGGAGAATACTGATAAACATATGCCACTTTATAAATAGCTCTATTATAACCGTACTTCGCTGCATCTTTATAAAAGTTGAGAGCGTTTTCATAATCGCCTACTTCCTCATATATCTCACCTAATTTATATCTTGCTTTGTAGAACTCCTCTCTAATTTCCAAACATTTATCAAAATATTCGAGTGCAGTATCCAAATTCTTTTCAATATTAAAGTCTTGGCCAAATTGTAAATAATCTTGTTTCATCATACATCCATATAAGTAAAATGTTTCAACCTTTATCTCATCAGATACGTTTGAATTTTTACACTCTTTGATCAATTTCATCAAATGTGTAATAGAAGATTTAATAAATTGGGAATGACTGCTACCCACATGGCTCTTTTCAATATAAGCTCCTTTTATATTAATGTACAAGTACAATTGATGCTTTGTTGCATAAATTAACATTTTTGTCCATTTTAATCTATAATCTTTTGATTTATTACCACCTGCAATTACTTTTCTTAAATTGACAAATTTTTCAATCTTTTTAGTGGTTTCTCTATCTAAATTCCGTTCGGGTCTTTGAGAAGGCATTGCTCCTAAACTATGTCTTTTATTATAGATGGGAACTTTTTCAAATTGCTTCATTGGGGTTGGCATCATTGATAATCTATGATTTTCATAAGGAGAAGGATTATGCATATTAGGATCAATATACTGAGAACCATATGGCATCATCATTCCCAGTGGATAGTTCACATTCATATTTGGATACATGAACGGCTGATACATTCCATGAGGGGGAATATTATTATATAACGGCATTTGTGGGACTTGTTGCGGTGGTGGCATCATTGGCATGGGCTGTTGTTGCATAGAATCTGATAAATATGTAGGGACTTGTGCATAAGCTCCAGGAAGAATTTCAGAAGAACATTTCCGGTGAGTTTTTTTTTCTTTACTATTTATAGATGAATTAACATCTCTCTGTTCTACTGGTACTTGTTTCATATCTTGCTTAGAAAAGCTAGTCTCTGAGCGTACTGTGAAATTCTTTTCACTGCCAATAGAATTATATGACTCAACGGATGATTTTGATGTATTTCGATTTAAACCTATTTCTCTTTTATTTCCTTCTTTCAGTTTACTTTGAAGGGTTTGTTTACTATTACCTTCATTTTCATCTTCACTGTCTTCAAATAAAAATCTATTATAATCTGAGATCTGCCTGGAAGGACCATTAATTGACACATTACGCACTTTCAGAGTTAGATTATTAATGTCACCTATAGTATCTTCGCTATTATCTCTTGTCGAATCTGACTTATATATACGACTCTCTTTTGGTTTAAAATCGATTGCAACAGATGAAACCCTCTTTTGTGTAGAGTTCGATTCTTTCAGAATAACCGACAGTGGAAGAGAAGAATACCTATTCGACTTAATAGTATTATGCCTTGACTTAGATAAAAGCTCATTTGTAGTATCAGCTTCCTTGATATCATTTCTTGAATAATATGATGTTAAAAAACTCTCTGTAGAATCACCCTCATCATAAGCTTCTTCTTTTCCTTCACCATTTTTACCACCTGGTGCCGAATCAGATAATCTACTACTGGATTGCGTGACAGGCAAGCTATTTTGAGGATATGCATATTCATAAGATGTCTTTTGTTGTAGTGTAAGTTCATTTGCAGGATGTAAATATGAATTGACGTTTACATAGCCTGAATGTGGCCCAAATTGTCCATATTGACCTTGGTGATAATACCCTTCATATTGAGGATTATAGTTTGAACTATAAGATGAGAAAACATTAGACATATTATCTGACGAGGCAGACACAGATATATTTTCATCATTATACACCCTATTAGCAAGATTTATTTCTTTCCTAATTTCATCCTTCGTACACCCTTGGTATTCTTGTGGCATAAATGGTGGCGATATGTTTGCAAAAGCCAACGAATCAGCACTTGAGCTAGTGGATCTAAAATATCTTGATCTTCTTCTATCGTAGCCAGGAATTTGTCCCATGAACGGCCCTTGGACTTCTGTATGAATATAAGCTTGACTATTTGGCCTATTCTGTCCTACGTTCATATGATTATTTTTGTTTGACCCATAATTTTGCGTATCATTTGAAGTATAAGATGATTCAGATCCAGCCAGAGTTTCGCTTCCACTACAAGACAACTTCGAAAAATGAGCACTTTTCGGCGGTTTTGGAAAATTCCTGGAGGAATGTTGAACAAAAGGCTGCTTTGGTTTCCGTTCATCAAGATCCATAATATTTGTTGAGTCTTGTCAGCCTAAAAAAAATATTCAATGATAATGATATGCTAAATGATGATGAAAATGAAGTTAAAACAGGACTTTACAAACAAAATATAGGAGTTTCAGTTACTTGAATAGCCTCGTAAGCTCTGCCACTGTATTAAAACTGTGAAATTGATATCTTGGCTACAAATTTAAGATTATGACCACCAGAGAAATATTAATAGACTCAATTTTTTACCCAATTAGGAAATAATGTAAACACTTGCACGATGCCAGCGACGAAATAAAAGACGGTCAAAAATCACCGTTTATATATCTTTTGTTAGTGCAAGTCGACTTCGACTAATAGAAACCAACTCTGTGGCAATAGGTGTTTATTATCATCTTTTGTTGACTATATTCGCATTAATTTTAGTCTAAATATAGACCGATACGAAATCATGGTGCTATTTTTACATCGTGAAGCACATATCCTAGATACGAATATAACTACAGGTTGCTGTGTTTGTTCAAAAATAATCGAGTAAAATATTTTATAAAGCCATTGTCTTCGTGCAGCAAAATAAAGCCAATTATTGCATACTATGAATTTCGTTCCCATAGCTTAAGAAAACTCTTCAATTGTAGTACATATAAGTTACTATTGGTAACCTGAGTGCAAGTAGAAACGTAACAGTCTCCAATAGTTTTGTATTTATTTTTCTACTTCAGGATCCTACGACTTTTCACATAGTTCTTAGAACAATGTCAACTTAATTACCCAAATAAATAGTCTTGGAAATAAATACGGTAAATCAATTATAAAAGGGATTCATTCTGTATTTCCCAATGGAATGGTTGTGCATACAACATTAATTTGACGTGTACGTGCGCTTACTAATGGGAACATATTTAAAGTAATTTGGCAATCATATTCTTACCAAATCTATATTAAAAATTCCAAATGATTACTGCTAGAGCTGTTACTTATCAGAAATCGGGTAAGCCTTTAGAAAGAACACTTAAACAAACAACATGGGAAATTGACCCATCAAAAATAGAACCAAATGAAGTTATTCTCAAGACATTGGCTAGCCCAATTAATCCTTCCGATGTTCACCAAGTATCTGGAAGTTATGCATCAGCACCTAAAAAATACATCTTGAATGGTGAAGAAGTAAGTATAGGAGGTAACGAAGGATTATTTGAGATTATACACGTAGGCTCTTCGGTTCAAGGATACGAAGTTGGGAATTGGGTTATTCCTAAGCTTCCTAGTTTTGGAACATGGAGAACCCATGCACTGGTTAAGGTAGGCGAAGAGGACCCATTTATTAAAGTTGCAGAGAAGGAAGGTCAATTGACTATAAATCAAGCAGCAACCATTTCAATTAATCCATGTACTGCGTATCAGATGATTAATCAAAATATTAAGGACTGGAAAAAAGGTGACTGGATTATTCAGAACGCAGGTAATTCTCAAGTTAGTAAATACGTCACTCAGATTGCCAAATTAGAAGGCATTAATACCATTTCTGTGATCAGAAGTGGTAAGTCTGATAAAGAAACTCAAGAGCTCTATGATTTAGGTGCTACTAAAGTCATTACTGAAGAAGAATTGTCATCTGATGCTTTCCAAGAAACACTTAAGAAGTGGGTTGGTGATTCTAGAGTAAGATTAGCATTAGATAGTGTTGGTGGTGAGAGTGTTGGAAAGTTAGTTGACAGTTTATCTCAAGACGGTTTTTTAGCGACGTATGGAAATCTGTCTGGTAAACCAATAACTTATGCAGGTAATATGCAACTTTTCAAAAATATTACTACAGTGGCATATTGGTTGACTGCTAACACTAAAAGAAACCCACAATTTAAGGTTGATACAGTTCAGACGATTGTGGAATTATATAAGAAAGATCAGTTAATTGATCCGTCATTTATTGATGTAGCTTTAAAAGGGGGTGACGACATAGCAGAAGTTTTCATTAAAGCAATTCAAACAAAGGGAAAACATGTTGTTAAATACGCCTAATTAGATTTCATTAAATAAATATACTTCTATTATCCTATATATGAAAGCATATTCAATATCCTTAAGATTTGTTTCCAATACATATATAGCTAAAACTAACCACTATTAGCTGTGGTTGGCTCAAAGTCTAACCAATTCCAGTTTTGGCTCCCAGAGTCATCATTAGACATAAACATTTCATCACCAATACCAGATCCGTGAAAGTTGAACATATCAGCTTCTATTTTATGTTCTGTTGAATTTCCAATTGTGAATGAGTCTGATTGAAAGAGATTCATGTTTAATAATTTATCGATTTCATCAATACTATTACTGTTATTCAGCTCAACAAATTTAAAATTTTTCGAGCCAGCCACAGGCGTTTGATTCATAGATATACCATTATAATTATTACTTGTCATTTCCCCATTATTGATCAGGTCATTAAAGTTAAACTTCTTAGAATCGTTAGAGTCTGGCCCTTTAGTTCCAAAGTCTAAAAACATTCCAAGATTCATAATATCACTATTTGATGAATTATTACTATTCATTTCATTGAAAAGATTGGTATTTTTATTCATTACATTATCATTCGGAGTATTTTGTTGGTTCGACTGATTGGAAGGATGATTATTAAGTGGTCTTAAAACACCATGAAGCTTATAGAAAAGCCCGCACGCATTACATAATAAATCTCCATTGCTAGATTTTCTCCACAAAGGCGTCGTCTTGGTTTGACAATTAGAACACTGCAAGACCTTCTTGCTTCCAGTACCGGGGGATGTCTTTGTTTTTACCCTTTGTGGTGCTTGATCGATCCTGTAATCTTGTTTTAAAGTGGACTCCAACGAATTTATATATGCAGATAAAAAATTATTAGAATTTTCTGATGGCTTGTTTGTAACATTATTTGAATTAATAGTGGATGTAGTTGAAGATTTGAGAGCTCCGAATAAAGATGAGTTGTTTGATGCTAAGGAATTTGAATTTGATTCTGGAGAATTAAATTGATGGTTATTAAATGATGTATTGGTGTTAATTTGGGCACCATTAGGGTCGTTGAACTCTTCCTGGCTTATTTTTCTGATATGAGCAACATAATCAAACTCATCCAAGTTAGGATCACTGAAACTGTGTATTGTACTTTTTCTTGCTTCTTCGTTCTTCTGAGCCATCACTTTTTTATTATGAATCCTCCAGGCAATATTAGCTATACGTTTATTATGTGGCAAATAGTTCTTATTCTGATACATCTTATAAACCTGAATAGAATCATTCATTTTGTCCCCAATAAGATCTGCTACATTAATTTCTTTATCAGAAGTACTCTTCAGTTTCTTCAGTCTATTAAAGTTTCCTGTAGGATGTAAAGGAGCCATTTCCTATTTTTTTAACTTTTTATTATTGAATATGATAAATATAACTCGGAATATGTAATAAACTCTCTTCTATACTCTTAGGAATAATATATTTTACGAATATATTATAACGTAGATGATCCTTCGTAATTTCTAAAGGATTTCTTAACGGTCTTGCCACTACACGACAATCTTGTAACAGTGACTAATTATGAATATTGCGGAGGTTAATTTCTCTTTTTCAACAAAGAGTGCTTACGCCGGGTTTAGCAAGTGCCGTTCAGCAAGTATTTTTTTGTGATCGCCTAACGGTACATTGATGTAATTACTGGTTCCCCAGTTCTTTATAAAAGTACACCAAAGAGGGGGTTCACTTCCTTTGTTCTGAATTCGAAGTATCTTCGAAACCGGATATCACTCAGATTAATTACCGAAAGCGGGCCAATAATTTTGCAATAAAATTTGTAATCTAACCAAATTATAATGAATTTTTTTACGTTGAGATAATGAAATTAATCTTAAATATTTGCTATGATAAAAATATACCTACGTAGTTCTTGATTATCTATTATTCGATATTTAGCTTTCTAACAAAAAAAACATCGATATTGTATTTACGACTGTGAGGAGAAGAAGGTTTTTAAAAATATTTTTTACGTGAGATATATTTTTGAAGTGTCCGCCCCATTTATCCACACTACTCCTGCTCATAGTTTGGTTTTGCTATTTCAAAGGTTACTAATTTCGCGCTATATTACCTTGAGGAGAAAAGAATCCGGTAGAGCACTTCGGAAAGATACTACCGCAATACACAAAAATATCTACTGGGGTAGGTAGGTAGGTTGGAAGATGATATTGTTGGGGTTTACTTTCGCAACCATTTCCTGTACGTGGTATAAACCTATGCATGTCGGGAACCATTATAATTTACATCTGAAAATGTATAGGGCTTTGTGTATATTATTATATATAATGATCTATCAAAATTATCTATATACCCCCCAAAATACCCTAAATATAACGTTGGATTTGTATGGTATATTGTACCTATCAAAAATTTCTTAAACGTACCCCGCTTTTCTTTCTCCCATTTCTATTACCTGAATACTTAGAATGAATCCTTAATCCGGTCCATTTTATGTAAAATAAGCCTGTATCAATAGCATTATATACATCAACACTTGAACACTACTAACAGATAATCTCTTGTTCGAAAGCTTTCCAAGCATAATCTTATAACTAATCTGAATAAAGCCCTTCCAGCAAAAGGATGCATCGAGACCTAAGTAGTTGAATAGTGCTTAAAATATAATAAAATTCCCAACGAGAAAACTAAAGCTCCAAGCAGGAGCCTATCAAAGGTAAATCTCATAGAGAAGTCAATCCAAATAAAGCATAATAATGGGCCCTTTCACAGCTACTAAATTAAAATAGAAAGGTAAAGCCTTGGGTAATGCTTCCTCATTATTTAAAACTTTGTATGAATTCCGTATGCTAATATGGTATAAAATAAAATACCCTTCCTATAAGACTTCCAACAATCACATTAAATATGCAAATCCCTTTTAATATTAAACTAAAGTTTTAGTCTGATTAAAACAATTGGAAATGATTTAAAATATGAGTAAAGGATTGTACAAAGTAAAGGGAATATATGTCAATAAAAAAGAACAAGTTCAGTGAAGGTAATTAAAAAGGGGTCAATATCGTTTCTTTAATAGCATCTTTCTTCATCATAATGTAAATCAGTTCCAACACTTATAATATTGTCCATCTTCCATTTATTGCCTAATCTATTTGCTATCTTTACAATGTATCACTTTCATTTGTTTTTGGGAAAAGAATAACATGTTTAAAAGAAAGTTCCGCTGAATACACAAAGCAACCATAAATGCCAGCTCCAATTCCCTTTACTGTAAGTATAGATCCAACTACACGACGAAACAGGGGGTCAGATACGCTGTTACTGACTATATGCCAACCGATTGAACTATAAGTAATAGTTAATATATCACAGATGGATGTTGGCTATATTGATAAACAGGAGGATACAAGTAAGAGCTTCTTTCTTCTAAAAAATAACGAATTTCGATTCCATCAACTAGGGACTACAAATATCCTTAATGATTGACTTTAAGTCTACATTTGGAATATGTGATATCATTCGCGTACTACAAAACATTTTACACATTTTGATGTACTCCTTATTTGACAACAGAGTAGGTTATATCTGCTAGATGCGAAACAGTAAAATGAGTTTGGAGGACTAAACAGAATATTTAATACAGGAATTCGCAACCTAATTGAATCTTTTAGCACTATAAAAAAATGTTAGAACCAGTTTAATTGTTCACTGGAAAATATTTTGAATTACGATGAAGCTGAGTCATTACCTATTTCAGTAAATTTTCTACAATAACAAATTCGGATGAGGTGAAGTGTTAAAATAAGTTCTGAAGATCCACCAGAACTAATGAGCTAAAGTTGTTGATCGGAATGGACATGAAACTGGAATTTAACAAAATTTATGGGCAGAACTAGAGATTTGCATGGTTACCCTTGCAGTATATTGGCTCTGCAGTTTATACACGAAGTATAGAAGGATGGCATATAATGGATCTTAACGTGATGAAGTGCTTGGATACAATTAATATATTGGACCATGATATTTCCTCCCATTTCTAGAAATGCTTTAATAAGAAATTGACTTGCCTACATTGTATATTTTTATGTTTTTGCAAATTCTTATTGATTTATCTTAGAATATTGCTGGTTTATAAATATTTAGGTTTTAGGAGGGATCTTTGTTCATGACAAAAGGCTGTCCACTACTTCGACCTAATTCTGATGTAGATTCGATATTACTTCAATCTCAATAATAAACATGATGGTTTGTACAGTAGTCAACTAGTGGATCTGATGATATCACCAATAATTTTGTATCATATTTTAAATATTTGAATGTAACGGTTTTGTGTTACTAACTATATTTGATGATATATTTTTAGCTAATTCATCTCAAACAAAATTTACTTTTTTATATGCTATGGCTGATAAAATAAGAGAAGTGAATGAATACCATAGGTTGAAATCAAAATATATAGGCTTAGGAAACCCAGATACTGACAGAAGGGAATTTCTTACGAATATTCACCGAGACACCTATGCATCATTGGCTCAGCATGATAACTTATTGCTTTATAACTCACTTGCACTCAACGAATCTCCAGAAATACTTAGACAAAATTTATTAAAGAAAATGATTCAGCCAATACAAGATAGCGGTAAAGGGGATTAAATGATATTTTTGGCGCCAATTAGTTTTCAATGAGATTTTCTGTAACATTACCAAATAATCTAAATTATTTAGTATATAAATAGACGTTCAATGGTCTTTACAAGAATGTGATAGCATAAGTATCGATTTTCTTTGACTAGTAGTAAGATAAACTATATAATAATACAATTAACTGAGTTTATGCATCTAATAAAGGAGATGTGTCATTATTATTAGAAGCTTCATTGAAAATAGAACCGTTAACAGCAGTAATAACAGTACCCACAAATAGAATACCTGCAATAATAAAAGCAAATATCCACTGTAAAGCAAATAATTTTGTAAATAATTGGCCAAATCCTAAAGAAAGGCAAAGGAAAGATGAACTCAAACCAATACCCCAATCATTAAATGCCAACAAAAAGAAGCCTGGTACAAGCAAGAAATCCCAAATGAGAACATTGCAAATCACTCTACCAACAAACTTATGGATATGGAATAATACTGCACCATTCCAGAAGATTGCATAAAACAACCAAGACAAAGGAAATGCTGTAATAGGTAAGTGAATTAAAAACCAGCTGCTTAAGGGCCTCAAGCTATAAGTTTTATGACTGAAGTACAATGCAAGTACATTGAAAAAGTTAACAAGTAATACCAATTCGCTAAAGAAAAAGTGCTTTCTAGCAAAGAGAAGCGACCAGGCAAAGGACAAAATATTGAATATTGTAAAATGCCAAGTGACATCTTTGCTCAATTGAAATCTTTCAGCAGAATTTTCAATTGAAGGAATGAAAACCTGAATGACAAAACTAATTTGTAAAAGGTATAATAAACCCCAGAATATCAAAGTTAATAGAATGTTTGAGGTGAAGGGAGTATCTGACACATTAAATGAACTTTTCGGATCATATGGTGATCTTCCAACTAAATATCTAACATTACCATAAATTGCCAATGCTAATGATGCAATTGTAATGAACTTTTGTGTTCTGACGCTCTCTGATTCACTCATGTTGACTTGTGAAGTGTATGAATGTAAAACAAGAAATACTATATCAGGGAGGATTATTGCATCATATATAAATTGCTTGGGTTGCTACAACTGCGCAATGCGGAATTTCTCAGAACAGCAAATTTCATTTTTTTAAAATATGATTAGATAAAACAAACTATTTATACTAAACACTAACATGAACCACGATATGATTTCTTATGCTTGGCATGACCATGACCAGGAACATCGAGTATTTTCTTTTGAGCTACTCTCACATCTTCGACACCATTAGAAGAAATAGAAGCCAACACACTGTAAATAAGTTCCAAACTTTCCTCTTTACTTCTTGACTTAGTATCAAACGATTCTCTAACAGATTTACATGCGTTTATCAATAATTCGATAGAGCTAATAATATCTTCCATTAATTTATCAAGTAAACCCAAAGATAAAGATTTACGAACAACTACTCTTAAAATCTCTTTGTCATTCTCATCAGGACTTAAGTGATAATTAGGAACAATGAAACCTTTATTTCTCAACATAGTTGAGAAAATAGCTTGAGGAATTTCAGGATAAGACTTTCTGACTTCTTCGGAAAATCTGAAAGATACAATTGGTAAGCCGGGATAGTACTCTTCATTTGCAGCAACTATGTGAGCACTACTGTGTTTTTCAATTTTCTTATCAGTATAGATTTCTTTAGGGTTTTGAACTTTTTTGTGAATGACAGAAAGAACTTCGAAATAACCTGACTTTTCTAAAAAGTAAGATAACAATCTTGAATTGGAAAGACAGCTATCGAAAATCTCAGCGTAACCTTTTCTACCATAATGTAAGAAATTATAGTATTGGTGAATAACGGGGAAACCAGCTCTTGAAAAATTCAACCCAAAGGTTTCTTCAACCCCACCAAGATAATCCAAGGAGAATTTTAAACTTTTTGGCAATTTTTCGGCATCTCTCCATATGACCCAACCTAAACCAGCAGTTGTTAAACCGAATTTGTGACCTGATGTGTTGATAGAATCCACTCTATCAACCCTGAAATCCCACTTTAAGTGTGGATAAAGGAAAGGAGCAATGAAACCACCAGAAGCACCATCGACGTGGATTCTGACATCAATGCCTCTTTCCTTTTCAATGTCATCTAAAATTTTAGATATTTCTTCAACTGGTTCGAAAGCACCAGTAAAGGTAGAACCCATAATGACAAAGATACCAATAGTATTTTCATCAACATTTTCTTTGATTTTAGTAGTATCGATCAAATGTCCCGACTCCTCAGTAATACTGATCAATCTATTTTCGACATCAAAGTAACGAGCGAATTTCTCCAAAGCAACTTGCGCACAAGTAGCCATAATAATATTTGGATTATCAATTGGTTTACCCTTGGCTTTTTGTCTTTCCTGCCATCTTTTTTTTAAGGCTAAACCACCCAACATGATTGCTTCGGAAGAACCTGTAGTTGCAGCACCTACAGAATTAGTAACACGGTTTCCATCTTTCAAGACAGATGGAGCATTCCACAAGTTACTTAAAATTGTAATACAACGTTGCTGAAGATCAAGCAATGAAGGATATTCATCATTATCAGCTAAATTTTTGACAATGTTCTCGAATACCAACTTTGAAGCATGCTCATCAATATCAGTATTAACAAATGAGGCCAAATTCAATGTAGGAATACCATCTAATGTTAAATCTTCATTTATATATTCATAAACAAGATTACCAGGAGATGAATCTTCTGGAATTTCATACTTGGAGATAGTTTCTTCGGAATTGTAAGGAGATATGTACTCCTTGGCTCTATTATGGCGGGAGGTCTTAATTGACTTCAACAAGCTACCAGTTAAACTTTCAGCGTCAATATGGGAACTTAATGTCATTTATATATACTAATGTAATATATATTTTTCAAACAATTAGAAAAATAGTAGTCTTTATATATGGCAGGAATGATGAAACGAGAGAAACGGAACATTTTTGGAATAGGTAGTTCCGGCATAATCGGTTTGTGATATGGATAGCAATTTAGGATTCACGTATTTAAGCCACTCTACACACCATAAGGTACTGCCTTCGGAGCAAGAGGAGTATATCCCTATTAAGAACATATTAAGTAAAACTCAATTCGTTAAAAAAATCGGCCCATATCTATAGCAACCATCCGAAAAAAATCTTTGCAATGCATATTAACTAAAACTTTTGATGTGATTAGTCGATATGCTGTAGATGTCAAATGCATAGGTCAATTGTAGGAATAGACTCTGTCATTGAAAATTAGGAGTGAAACTTTGAATGACGTAACTTTTACGATTTAGACGCCAACTCTTATGCATAAATGTTCCTCGGTATAGCGCTTAATACATTACATAGTGTCAATATACATAACTGCCACGAGCGAAACTATCTGCTCTGCTTCAAACAGTATTATTTAATCACATGTTATATTATTTTCTACAGTTTAATTACTTGCTTATTCTAAAAATCATTAACCATATGTACGCTAAATACATTCATTGTTTCATAATTCAATCATGTTAACATGAACTTCACGATCATGTTGTAAAAATGATATATATTAACAGGTTACAGTTGAATTACTTAAGAAATTTATTCGACATCGTCAAACTTTTGACCTTCGATTAAATCTGGGATACCTTCATCACCTGCTTCAGCAGCTAATTCGGTTGGAGCTCTACCAGCTTGAATTTGTTCAGCTAACTTTCTTAAGATTTCTAAGTTCTCAGCACCTAATTGAGGTAAGATTTGTGGGATCAATTCAGTGACTTCCTTTTCTTGTGGGTAACCAGTAAATGCAAAGGTGTTATTAGCAGCTGCACCTTGGACACCAACTCTGTTAAAGTGTAAGACCTTACCATCTTCTCTGAAGAAGTTGGCTTCTTCAATACCTTCAATCTTGGTGGCCTTTAATTTACCTAAAGCTTCAATTAACTTGGTGTCATCTTGTTCAGTCTTGATGTTCTTCTTGGCCTTGACTCTGGAACCACCAACTTTCTTAGCGGTAGCCTTTTGTAACTTAGCTAACTTTTCTGGATCAACTGGCATGTCTAATTATAACTAATTGAAATGTAGAAAACTTAATGATTGAAAAATTGTCGACTTTTTCACTTCGACGAACTATAGAACTTCCACGACTTTCCTGGATTATTTGTATCACGTGAATAAATATCAACATGAAGTAAGTTAATAGAAAATGAATTAAACTAACGTTAATTATCCAAGGCATTAAATTTAATAAGCAGATATTAATTGTTAGCGTTGAAATTTGATTTGGTATCTTTGCTAGTACTAAAAGCGTTTATTTTAATAATAATCAAACATAATTAGTATTAAAGTCTGCAACAAGTATATTTAAGTCTAAATTAGGGACTTTAAAATCCTTTCAGAAATAATACAATTTCAATAATACTTATCAATTATTATTTTGAACTATGTCTTTAAACAAGCCCAATCAATTGAAGTATTGTAGTTTTTACCAAATATACTACGAAAAATATCTTGTCACGTGGAATAATATTACAGATTTAGTTAGAATTGAGTATTTTAGAATTTCTAGATATTATTACAATGACTAAAAGACCTATATCAGTAGAAGAGTTATTTCAGAACAATAGGGAAGATGAAAGAGTAGGAATACTAAAACCCAAGTTCTTAACAAAAAAGAAGAGAGAAGAATTAGAAGATCGAAAAAAGGAAAAACTAAATTCGTTAAAAATACCTCTTAGAAAACAAAAGAGAATATTTGAGCCTGATAACACCAACGATGATGAAGGTTCAAATCGGGTAGTTCTAAAGCCAAAAAAAAGGTCGAAAAAGTTCAACTTTGAATGGGATGAAAACGAAGATACATCTACTGACTATGTTCCATTAATAGATGAGAAAACGATGGACAATGAATTCGAAATGAAAACATCAAAACATTGGTCTGAGAAGGATCTATCTAATATGGAATCAAGAGATTGGAGAGTTATGAAAGATGAATTTAATATTATTTCAAAAGGAGGAAATATATGTAACCCTTTGAGATCTTGGGATGAAAGTGAAATACCTAAAAAGCTATTGACACTTATTAAGGAAATATATGATACGCCAACACCAATTCAACGAGCTACTATACCATTAGCATTGTCTTGTAGAGATGTTGTCGGAATTGCAGAGACAGGATCTGGTAAAACAATGGCCTTCTTAATACCTTTAATTTCTTATATTTTATCTATTGATTCAAACTATCTCCATTATGAACATAAGCAAGATTATAATAAACCCCTAGGGTTGATTTTAGCTCCTACTAGGGAGTTGGCACTACAAATAACTGCGGAAGCTCAAAAGGTCTCTGGTAAATTGGGATTAAATATCGTGACTATTATTGGGGGTCACCAATATGAAGAAACGATTAATTCAGTCAAAGATGGAGTTCATATAGTAGTAGCAACTCCTGGTAGGCTAGTTGATTCTCTTGAGAGAGGACTTATTGGCTTAGATAAATGCTATTATTTTGTAATGGATGAGGCAGATAGAATGATTGATATGGGGTTTGAAAAACCACTACAAACAATAATAAAGGATTTACCTTTAGATGAAAATTTAAGAGACACACTTGATCTGCAAATCTTCAAAATACAAAAGAGGATAACACTAATGTTTACAGCTACAATTTCTCCTCCGATAGAAAAAATAACCAAAGTATATTTGAATTCTCCTGGATTTTTATATATTGGTAATGTGAATGAAGCTGTAACAAATATCAACCAACAGTTTGAATTTTTACCTCAATGCAAGGAAGCGATTGATCCTATAAGGGTCAAAAAACTATATGATATACTAAGGAAACATCTCTATAGACTGGCATCTATTATTATTTTTGCGAACTATAAAGCTGTATGTGAATCTCTCTCTACAGAACTAGATAAGCAAGGCGTTTCTAATACTGTTATTCATGGTTCAAAATCTCAAGTATCTCGTGAAAAGGCAATAGAGGATTTCAGATCACACAAATGTGACGTTCTAATTGCAACCGATGTTGCAGCTAGAGGTATAGATATCCCTGACGTTTCGTTGGTAATTAACTACCAAATGGTCAAAAAATTTGACGAATATATACATAGAATTGGTAGAACAGGAAGAGCAGGCAAAGAAGGTAAAAGTATTACATTTATCGATGAAGGGGATTCGCCTCTTTTCTTAGATTTGAAGAAATATCTATCCAAAGGTAACCAGGCTTGCCCTCAATGGCTATCTAGCCATTCGTCAACTAAGATTCAACTTCTCAAAGATTAGCTGAACTTCATATTATATACACTTATCCCTAATCATCATCACTACTATAGTCTCCCAAAAAATTAGATAGTTGTGCTTTCGAGGTATTAGTAATTTTTATTTTCTTGAGAGCATTTAAAGATGAGCTATTAAAGAATGATGACTGGTTCAGTTTACGTGCTTCTAGTTGTTTAGGTGGATTTTCTTTAAGTTCAGAATTTTTAGTAGTCAAATTATATTCAGGTTGTTCTACTTCATGGACCTTTGTTCTCTTACTACTTTTTTCTAGTAAATCTCTAACAGTATTTAAAGCAACCTCTTCTAATCGTCTTTTTTCCTGTTTCTGAGCTTCGGGGTTAGGATCTTCATTCGCCCATTTGATGCTAAGAACATCATTCTCGTAAATGGATTGATTCTGCATTGCTTCTTTAGCAAATTGTGCCTCATACTCTAAATGATACGTTATGAATGCACATCCCTTGTTATATAATACTCTAATTTTCTCAATCTTGCCAAATTCCTCAAAACTCTTTGTTAATAAAGACTCTATTTTATTATTCATTTGAAGTCCACCAACATATAGCGTTCTATTGTGTCTATTAAATGACCCTACTCCGGACATATCTTCCTTATAATCAGCTGTCTTGTCTCTACCGAAGCAATCTTGGGTGGGTATGAAATAATCAGTAGACATAGGTAATCTGTGTTGATACGAACATTTTTTCCCTTGATAGCAGCATCCTCTTGCAAAAAATAAACATATAGGGCTCTTTAAGTCACCTTTAGTATATCCTGAATCTCTTTTGATATTTACTTTGTGTTCCAGTTTAACAAAATTCCTTGAACTGTCTCCTCCAGCCCACTTCAAATACCATATATTAAAAGCGGTTCCATCTTGTGGAGGCTTGTCTGAGTCTGGTATAGATTCAGGATCTACCTGTAGCCTTGCTGGTTTTTCTTGCAATTGCTTGGACATGACGGCAATAGAGATATAACATTTTTGAAATTGATAAAATATATACTACGGCTTTATGTGCAGGTAATATTAGAAGTACTACTATAATTCAAGCAAGTAATAATAAAATCATTTTTTTATAAATACAAACATTACTATATGTCATTGCTATATATCATTACACAGGTCAAATTAATTAGACCAAGTTGGCAAAGAATCCAACACCGATCATTGTTGAAATTAAGATAGCTTTTTTCCAAGAGCCTGATTCGTGGACAATATTGGATGCCCCACTGGATGAAGATGATGAAGACAGTGATGAGGAAGAACTTCCAGAGCCCGATGCAGAACCTGATGATTTAGAACCAACTGCAGTCAGCGCAGCACTGAGGGCGGAGGACACATCCATCACAGATCCACTTGATGTAGCCACAGACATGGCACTTCCAGCAGCTGAAGTAGCACTAGCTGCTCCACTAGCCAAAGCATTAGCTGAAACTGCGTATTCAATTGCATTTACTCCCATTTTTGATAGTTTGATTAATTTCCTTAAAGATTGTTAGATTATGTTTGATATAAGCACTGAGTTTTTAAGTGGAAATGATGTTACTTATATAAGTTTTTAAGGAATGCCATAGCCTAGCTAATAATAGAGTGCCGGCTCTAATTTAATATGTTGTAATAGTTTAATTATTTCCTATTTAGTTAGCCGTGATGGCTGGTTGATCGCGGATAACAATCGTACCTGCAGCACTGCAAGGGATCAAAATCTGTGAAGAAACATGTCAGCCAATGACATTTCTATAGCAATCATAGTAATATTGTTAGAATCATACTTAGAATCACTCCGCCTTTTCTGCATGTCATAGAAACAAATAGTACATGAAACATAAACATGATGCTTGCGACTTTCGCATCCAAACACTGTGTTTGAATCTATTTCTGTTTAAAACTGGCAACCAGTAATATTCACCCTCTTGAAGTTATTATTATGATCTATACATAATAGGGCGATGAGATAATGCTAAATTTGTATTCCATTTTTGTTATATTAGATGTAGAAGAATGTGTCAGAAAAGTCTACGAGTCAGAAATTTGATAAGCAACAATAAAACCTGTTCGAGCGTATCCTGATTTAGTAACACCTCTGTGTATAATTGATTTATCGTTGCTTAATGATGAACATTCAATGGATTCATGCTGCTTAAATTTTCGCCGCTTTTTAATTGTTTATACTTTTTTCTTAGCAATTTCTTAGCGCTGGTATTTACGGACCCTTAAATTAGCTTTTTAGTATATTAACATACTGTCTGTTAGAAATAGAGGAATTTTGTAAATAAGTCAGTTAATAATTCAGTAACTATGAGTTCTTATGACTCTTCATATATGCTCCCCTTTTTAAAAGAGGTGGTAGCAATAATAATCAATAATAATTGCTTATTACAAAAAAATATGGCATACAAGTGGAATTAGTGAACATTTTGGTGCTTTGAGTAAAATTGGAAAATAGGTTAATTAGTATAGATCATAGTAACGATATTACAATTGATCATGTTAATTTGGATGTAAGATAACCCCTAGTTGAGAATGTTATCTTATTGATGAGTATTACTTTTATCAGAAAGCTCATGTTATACTAATCTTATAGGAAAAAGCTATAACTCAAATCAAGAGCTGTTTCCAGAGAATAATGCAACTAGCTGGTGCGTAACAAAAGATTCATAAGAAATTAAATTCATTTGCTCTACATATGAGACGGTAATACATGCAATAAAATTTTTAGAGTATACAAGGAAATGCACCATCTAAAAGATATAAAATATTTTATTAACCTATATAACCTATACGTCATAACCTATATTATAATTAGATTATAAATCAGCATCATCTTCATCAGGTAATGGTAAAGCGGTAGCTTGTTCCATTTCTTGTTGATATTTTTGCATTAAATCAGCATCAACTTGAACTTCTGGTGGAGCTAAGGCTGGGGATGCGACGAATTCTAATTGTGGGTTACCAACTAACTTTCTAGCTAACCACAAGAATGGCTTCTCAAAATTGTAGTTAGATTTAGCAGAGATATCGTAGTATTGCAAGTTCTTCTTTCTGTGGAAAGTGATGGTCTTAGCCTTAACCTTACGTTCCTTAACATCGACCTTGTTACCACATAAGACGATTGGAATGTTTTCACAGACTCTAACCAAGTCTCTATGCCAGTTTGGAACGTTCTTGTAGGTGATTCTAGAAGTAACATCGAACATAATGATACCACATTGACCGTTAATGTAGTAACCGTCTCTTAAACCACCAAACTTTTCTTGACCAGCAGTATCCCAGACATCGAATTTTAATTCACCAAAGTTGGTGTGGAATGCTAATGGGTGAACTTCAACACCTAAAGTAGCAATGTACTTTTTTTCGAATTCACCAGTTAAATGTCTTTTGACGAAAGTGGTCTTACCGGTACCACCATCACCGACTAAAACTAATTTGAAAGTTGGAACCTCTTGAGCCATTTTCTAATTGATTGATGTTTTGAACGAGAAGATAACAATATTGTAGTCGCTTGTTTTGATTTATAAACCAGTAGAGCACCGAAAATTTTTAAGGGTGAGATGTTTGCTTATGTAATCCTTCTCGCAAAACGATGGATGTGCTTGATGGCAAATACTGCATATATTGCTCAAGTTGACAACAAGTAACTTGGGTCGTATTGTTACTAATCATTTGTCTTCAATGTCATTTTTGCACGATTTAGTGCTATTGCTATATGGAGGATAATGGTATTTATTCTCGCCCAATTTCAACCCTGTTTCAGCCAAATCGGTTTTATATGCAGTGGGGACAAATTATTACCCAAAATCCGCAATCTTAGCTGATCAACACAAAAACAACAAATATTTAGTCGCAATAGGACTCCGTTCGATTATTAATAGTAACACTATATAATAACAAAATAAAGTAGCCCACTATTGTTTCACTTTATAGTGGAACGATTCGCGTTGTCTTAGAAACTAGATCCTCGTCAAAATGTGCCAAGTAGTCCATCACGCTATGATTTATTATTCTATTCCATGTTAGGTGGGTATTCTTTCTATAGATGACTATAATTGTGAAATTAATATTCGGGCGTACATATTCTTCACGTACTCCCAGCGAACCAGTGCTTTGTACCATTTCCTTTCCACCATTTTGTGGAAGTATTCACGTTAAAATTAGCCTTCGATCTTGCACATAGACCGCAGGCAGGGTTGAAAGTTTCTTCCCATCATGTCGCCACAAATACGAACGGAATGATATTGGGACGGGGTCCAATCTACACATTCCTACCTAAGAGGTAATATTCTAAATAAGGGAATAATTCATTTAAGCAACTTGGGATACTAGAGATATCTCTTCTACTACCACACTATTGTAAAGATAGATATGCCCACTAGATATGCTAATTTCTATTACAATTCCATACTTGTAACATTGTAATCCATACTCGTAAGCTTCTTTTGTATCATGACTTAATTTGAAATAAATTGCGTGGGGGCCGGCCAGATTATTCCTGAGATCGCAATTTAATTTTTCTAGATACGCTTTTAATATTATTTGGAAAATAAACTTTTCTAAACTATCTACGTTTTCTCCTACCGTTCAAAACAAAACTATCTTTCGACATTCTTTTTTCTTTTATTACACGTCGTACTCGTTTATTTTAATTTCAGAAAAAACAACAACCTAAATACTTCAAGTTGGTATTAGAGGTAACCTCTTTCGTGACATAAACATTCTGAATTACTGAACTTTAGTTAATAACTAACAATGAGAAATAGTTCTTTTCCCTCGGTGGAATATGCCAGTCATCCTATAACTCCACTCGATATGAGTTATAGCCAGTCCATGCTTCCATCGAACTTGTTGATAAATTCACCTTATTTCCCTCAAATGAACCAACGTCAAATGGGACCACCACCCCGTGGACAAATGTCCCACTCGTCGCAAGGGTCACCCTATTTGACTAAAATCAAGAGTGGTAGCAGTCTTGACCAGCTTAACTTATCAAGAACGCTTACTCTTAAGAACTTAAGTGATACTTTAACATTAAAGGAGGTTTTGGACGAAATTGACCATGGTCCCATAGAATACTGTAAGATATTTCCAAGTCCTGCCCCATCATATGCTGAAGATGTTAAAGATATGAAGACATGCTGTATTTCTTTTTTGAATCCCAATACAGCAATTTCTTTTCAAATGAAGTACCAAAAGAATTCTTCAAATTTGAAAGGATTAAAGACTAGATTAAATGAGTCTTCCCATTTGAAAATAGTCCTCAATGATTCAACAGCTGGCAGTGGAGGAAACAATAATAAACTGGACTTTTTAAAGACTAAAACGCTTAGTTATATAATGGAACATAATGCAACTAGATGTTTGCAAATTAAGGTAATATTGATTAATACCAAGAACACAGATTTAATTGAGAGTGATGTCAGAAATCAAGTCGTCAAGTTTGGTGATATTGATATCATTGACGTCTCCTATAATGATTCCAAACTGAGAGCAACTGTGAATGTACATTACACGTCCATAGACAATGCAATTAAGTGTCAGGACTATTACATGAAAGCAGTTAAAAGTGATCGTGAGTTTTCAGTTTATTGTGAAGAGGAACAAACTAATTTGCAGTATTTGATCACAGGTGTTTCTTTTCAGAAGGATAGATGTGATAGATCTCCAATTAAAAAGGTAAGTCCAAGCACATCTGTTAACAGCAGGATGGCTTCAATTGTTAAATTACCCTCTGATGATGATTTGAGTATTGATGAATCGCAAATCAGTGAAGATATGATGTTTCCTACTGAAAATTCTGCAAATAATGGGCATTATGAAAGTTTAGAGAACATATCTTCGATGTCTTCTTCTCCTATCACTGACTCTGGAAGTCTGACTTTCTTGCCGATTAACAGTAATATCAACAATTCATATTATATGCCTCAAATGAGACTGAATCAACCACACCCTCAGCATTCACACCCACAACCAGATAGCATGTACAAAATAAACCCAGATCCTTTTAATGTTGGAAATAGGACCATTTATTTAGGAAATTTACATCCTCAATCTACAATTGAAGAAATTGCTAACAATGTTAGAGCTGGAGGTTTAGTCGAGTCTATTAAGCATCACCCTGATAAGAAAGTTTGTTTCATTACATTCATTGATCCAAATGTAGCTTTAAAATTTTATTTGAACCACCAGGTTTTACATCGTTTAATCATACATGGTTACGATGTTACTGTTGGATGGGCTAAGAACCATTCAGGTCCACTTACTAGGCAGATTGCTTTAGCAGTAACTGCTGGAGCATCGAGAAACGTTTATATTGGAATTAAATTAGTGAAAGGGGTAACTACTGAATTCAAACCAAAGCTCCCTGAAGAAGCTGAACTTCGGGTGGATTTTTCTAAATTTGGAGAGTTAGAACAAATTAATTTTTATCATAATAAAGAATGTGGATTTTTGAATTTCCTAAATATTATTGATGCAATTAAATTGGTCCAATTATTTGAAGCAAAAGCTATGGAAAGGGTAAATTCTATTGTAAAAGATAACGGCGAATTTTATAAGAAATATGAAGTTTTCAAAATAAGCTTTGCTAAAGATAGATGTGGAAATTCGCCTAAGTTTAGTTTCAAAAAGAAACCCACTCTATCAAGGAAAAATACTCTGAGTCAGAGTATCCCTCTACATGATATTGCTGATAAATATCCAGCAGATGACACTCCAATAAATGAAGAAGCAGCTATGATTTTTGGGATAATCGATCCCGAAAAACAACCTGAAGCTGAAAGTAGCCCACTCATTGACTCGGTAGAAGGTCTCATGATTGGCGCTGAAAATAACAATGAATGTATGGAGATAAATGATAGTGTATTAACTGGCAGTACTAATTCTGAAAATTTTACTAAAACTAAAGAAAATAACGAAGCAGAAAATAATAGCGAAACAGATGTGGGTCTAGGAGTTGGCAGAGATGATCGTGAACACAATGATGATGAAGATGATGATGATGACGATGATGAAGATGATGATGATGACTTTTCTATTATTATTGACTCAAATGATTCTTTGATATCGAAGAGTGGTGAGTCTAAAAAGACCACACCAAGTAAGCCACCGCCACCAACATTGCATCGTAGAGCCTCGAATGATCAATGGAATAATTCTAAAGTTGGCAGTATATCACCTCATACTCGTCCAGCTAATATGCATAATAATAGGCATAGTAACAGAATACAACCAAATCGTTCTTATTCTAATTATGGTCTTGGCTATAATAATTATCCCGGATATCCTAATAATTATTCTAATGGCTATTTTCCAGTTTATGTGCATCAAATGCAACCTCCAATGCATCCCCAATTTCAATCTCAATATTATTACCCACCGCCAACACCTAGAGGTTCATATTCCTCGTCTGGTTCACAAGTTATGGCGCAATATTTGGCTAAGTCCCATCATGATAATCTTCTTTATGCTGCAAGTATTTTATCAAATGATATCGAAGATGAACGCTAAAACAGCATTGGAAAAAATTTTTTAGAATCAAGTATTATTCTGTTACAGTAATTATGACATTTATATAAATATAATACAAATTCTCTCAAAATTCAAGAAGGGCTAATTGCAATTGATCCATAAGTACCTAATATGGCACATGACGTTCCAATAAACACACCTGTCTTTATACACAATAATTGAAACGAGGTGAGTTCGTCCTTCAATAACCTCATGCTAAATAATAAGGGTAATGTCATGCAAATATTGAAGCAAATAGCACTTCCTAGAAATGAAATAACCCTTCCAAATGACGTAAATATTAACGATAAAGTTAAGAGACAGCACGAAAATAAAATCCTTGCTAAAATCTTCTTATACTCAATAGTCTCAACTACTTTACCCCCTTCTAACTTAACCTGATTAGATAAATTAAAATAACCTTCATATACTGTTATAATTGGTTTAAATAACAATGGGATCTTAGATATAGAGAGCATCCCCAATGCAACACATAATGTAGGCGTAACCCAATCAGGATAAGTGTCATTTTTCATTAAAGTCTTAGTAATAGAATCATCGCATAAGTTTCCATACATCAAGTATCCAACTATAGCAATCATGAAATCTAAGTCAAATGTCACGAAAAATGCAGTATTCACACAAGCATTGTATTTTTTTGGATGTCTCATATCTTTGTATAATTCCGGAAATACTGGATGTCCTCCCCAAGGAGCAAAAAATATACCAAGCGATAATAAAAGATTTTTATAGTTTGTAGGAAAGAGATATGTTTCAGTTGGAATTAATAAAGAACCTGGACTAATCGTAGAAAGCAAACCACATACGACCGTTAATACTAAGATAAAGGACGTGCAAATTATACCAATCAAGCTGAAAATAGATAAGACCGACAAAGGTAAAAATGAAAGGAGGCAAACAATAACCACAACTATTGCCTTAAAAGCTTGCGGAGGAACATGGGGGAGAAGACTTGAAAAAGAATCGCTAAACAATAAAATCATGGAAAGAATAGCACCAGTAATATCAAGTGTAAAAACCAATGTAACTAACCCTTGAATGGTATTTCCACCATATTTCTGAGCTATTTCTCCATAACTCTTCAATTCTGGATGTTTTTTTAGAATTCTTCCCAATAATTTAGCGGTATAGCCAGTAATAAAAGAACTTGCTACAAGAATGAACGTACCGATGACCCATCCTGAAAGTCTAAAACCAAATGGTAATGAAAATAATCCTACTCCAATCAATGTATTTATTGAGTTGAACACTGTTTGTGGGGCTGTTGAGAGTCCTTTTGATAAAATTTCAGTTTCGTTTGGCCCGTCGATAAGCGCCGTATCTTCTGTTGGAGTAAATCCAAACGTTTCAAAATGATTATAACCACGAGCATGATCTCTAATTGGTTCGATATTTTCTTCGTTACCTGCTGCTGCCGTCAATTCGGGGGAAGTATTGGGTGATATATCATCGTCAACTGCACTTTCCAAATAACTCAGTCCGGCGTATGATTGAGCTCGAGTATACGAAGAAGCAAAGTTATTAATTGAGTTAACTCCACCAAAATCTAAAAGTGACCTTCTTCTAGTTCCTGGAGCATTTGTGACGTTATTTTTTATAGCTATCGGTGGATATGACATACCTACACGCTTTTATATTTCGTTAGTTCGGTTATATATATATATATATTTCAACTCAAAAAAACTAAATATGAGAGGATATTTGATTATGTTAGGAGCCCTGTTAAGGAAGCTTTTTGTGCATACGCCCTGGTTTTATCAGTAATTCAAATGTAGCTCCTGATAGAAGATAGAAAGCAAATATACTACTCTATACTCTAAGGCAGGTTTGATTAAATTGCTTGAGTTGTTTATTTTACCAGAATTATACTTCCTTCCTCAGTTCATCCATCTCCGAATACAATATATTAAAATGCTAGTATTGTGAATACTTTTAATAGCAGTTAAGCAAACAGATTAAGCTTAGAAGCTTTCAAAGTTAAACACCGTTTTATATTGAGAAGATATTTTTCTGGCTATAAGCTTTATATAACAATTAAATTTTATTAAGGATCATAAAATTTGTCTCTATTAGATTACCTTTATATTTTGGAAAGGTCTTTCTTTGGTTCCTATTAGAATGAATAGAATAATTACTTGGGATGTTACATAAACTAATTATATAATGTAACTCTTTTTATGGTCTTAAAATTTTTTCGTAATTCATTAATATAGTTGTTCTTGCTTTATTCTAATTTTTAATGTAAGTGTATCAAATAGATTCATTTAATAATTTCTGGACTTGTGCTATTTGTACTTTAATGGGTATTTAGGTTAATAATAAACTGTAGGTTGTTTTTGACAGCCGATTCAGCATCTTTAAGAGGCATTTAATAGTTTTATACGGGCGCACAAAGAATTCTAGTCTTAATACTTTCTCCATGAAATTATACATAAACTTGCAGAAATCCACATAAACTTCAGACACTATAGTTTCATCTTCGTGATCTCATTATTAATCAGCATGGCAAGCTGCCTATATTTTCCCTTTAGTGAAATTTTGAATTTAGGGAAATTTTTCTGCTACCACTTAAAAAACTATATCACTGAAGAATATTGTCAGCATAATATAATAATTTTTCAAATCTTCTATAAGTAATTGTTTTTGTCAGTTACAAGGAAATAAAGAAAAGTTTTAAATAATACAAGAGGAACTTAGATGATATGTCTACTCAGAATCAGCATAACATCTATGCGCATGAATATATGAAGACTGGAACAACAAATGCTGATAGTAATCTGGAGACACCTAATCAAGTAATAAGTTTAGGTACTCCTGAAAACTATCAAGTAAATCCATTATATCAGCAAACATTTCAGGTGAAAAATAGAAACTTTATTACTGAACATAACGTCTATCAACTCCAACAAGCATATGATACTCCAAATGAGTTCTATCCAATTGATGATTACTCTCAAACAGTACCCCCCACTCATAATGGACTCAATCTACATTTGAATGAAACTTGTAGTAGCCCAATAGCACAGCAAGGGCACTATCAAAATTTTAGCGTTCCAATTCAGTTGACATCTCCTAGAAATAACAATTTTCAAGCGCTTCCAAATTCCAAGCAAAGAATTTCTAAATCTAGCTCAATTATTGCATCTCCATCTTCTTCAACATCTTCAGTTTCTGATAAAAGAAGAAATCTGAGATCCTCTATGACGAGTATGGATCACCACCCTGAAGTTTCAAAACCTAAAATAGCAACTACATTTTGGGAAGATGAAAATACCACATGTTATCAAGTGGAAGCAAGAGGAATACTTGTCTCCAGGCGAGAGGATTCAAATTTTATTAACGGGACTAAATTATTAAATGTTATAGGGATGACAAGGGGGAAAAGGGATGGGATATTAAAATCTGAAAAGAAGAAAAGGGTAATAAAAGTAGGGTCAATGAATCTTAAGGGTGTTTGGATACCTTTTGAAAGGGCAGCAGAAATTGCAAGAAATGAGGGGGTAGATAATGAAGAACTCTTGGGGCCCTTATTTGTTAAAGATATTTCAACTTATTTCAAGACGAAAGGATATAAACTTAAATCTGATTCATCTGTGAAGAACACTTTTACTGAGAACATTGAATTCTAATTGTAGTTAATACTTGGTTCCTGGATATGAATAATTATCAAAATTTATGATATTTTGATAGTATATGTAGAGCATTAATGTTCTTCTGAAGAGTATGGCAAAGATATTTAATAGTTTGAAGGTATATATATATTATTTGGAGGATAGATTTTCGTGTATTATTAAAATTTTATATCACTAGTGGTACTAGTTGGTTATAATATCAGTAAGATTTGGAGTGGTCAAAATTATTCATCATCTGTAATAGGCTTAATTAACTTCTAATTTGATTCTTAGTTTTCTGGGATATATAGCTGGTTAGGTAAGTATTACGTGTAATATTAATGGATAAAATGGGTGTAAAATTTACGATCTCGAATATATTGTTAACGAATCATGCATACATTGTTGCACTCATTTCTGCACAGTGATTCATTGATATTTAGTAAAATGGAAACTATTTTATTATTAGGATAAAAAATATAAATCATTTCAATCGTTTAATTCTTAAAAGAGCAGCCTCAGACATAAACTATCTATGACGTTTTACATCACTCTGTTACAGTAAACGGAATATATAGATATGTAGATATCATTTATACAGAAGCAGTTTAGACTTTATTGCAGTTAAGATCTTTTTTCAATCATCAACAATGTACTGATTGAGGAACTCATTATTGTTGAAACAATAGCTGAAAATTTTGCAATAAAAATTAAAGAATTTTTAACTTAGCTAGAAAAAGGAGGATATGTTTGTTTGGAGGATTTAAATTATTAATAATTGAATACGGAAGTATTTAAGAAATGATAAATTTAAGATATGAAATTTTTTTCACAATAAAATCACATAAATACACTTCATCTCGCTGAATATAAAATTACACATTGTATGATATACGGACGCTTATCTGGCCAGAGATAAAGGCTGGCCTTATAATTGGATTCAAGAACTAATATAGTGAATTCATTATTTTGAATTTGCCGTAATATTAAACGATGACTTCAGGTCATCATCAATCTCCACTTCTTTATCTTCATCAAGGTTCTTCTTGATAGTGGCTAATCTTACCACATTCTCCGTACCTATTACAAAAACAGGATGGAAAATGACAAATGTAAGACCAGCTAAAGCAATCATTAGAGAATCCAACGTCATCAAATAGGCTTCATGTGTAATTAAATATCCTGAAAACCCTTGTGCTAATTCAACTACTCTATAAATACATCTTGTGTAAACACAAATGACGGCAATTGTTATGGCTAAGGGATACCAATTTAGCAATTTTCTGTAACGTATCGCTACGAATTTTGGATTGTAGAACCTGTCCAATTGTTCATATCTAAATGCTCTTGCAGATGGGGTGTTAAATAAGAATTTAAAATAAGAAATGAAAGACCTCTTCTTTAATTTTGATTCCGATTGGATAGACTTAGAATTCTTAAAATAGATTCTGTTAAGAAATTCGAACCAAAATAATAAGAAAATTGACATTGCTACAACCTGAAAAACAATACCTGCCAACATAGTGTTGGTACCTGGCTTTGTATCAGTATGACGATTAGATGCCATACTTGCAGCACCACCTCCTCCAGCTTGTATTAATAATGATGAGACATCAGTTGCAATGAAAAAATAAGAGTACCATAATGGCTTAAGGACTGAGTATTGCCTGCCATGTAGAACTACCATCTGGGCAAAAATAAAATACACTCCACCCATAATAAACGCAGGAGCAATAGTTAAACAAACAATTTGAAGCAAATAGTAATTCATATTCGTATTATCCGATAATGCTAAAACTCTTCCCAAAAAACCAGCAAATTCTAAACCATACCCAATAATAAAAGTAATGTTGTACCAATGATATCTCGACTTTATGACCATTACAAGGTTAAAAATGAATACAAAGGCAAATACTATTAAATATATGATATTAGCAGCAGAACTTAACTTCATTTGAAACAAATTTTCCTCGAAAGCTAAATCCTTCAAGTTTATCGTTGAGTTAAAGATAGCTTCTGTAGCAAAACTTCTCACAGAACTTGCTGTTGCTGTTGCCAATACTTCTTCTGCTGAAATTATAGTTAATGATGCTTCGGCACCACGAGCTACTCTGGAAAGAGTAATCAATTCATATGGGTCGGTCTCGGTTTTAGCCCTTGCAATAGCTGAAGAGAGAGAAATTAATAACTCACTCGCATATCCTGTGGAAATTCTACTTAAGGTCGTCGATGTGGGTATCTTAGAAGGTGTCCATGTAGATAATATGTCACTCATTCTTTTGTCTATCTACTTTTGCAAATTGTATTTAATTGATTTTTTATCTGATTTTTTTCTTAGTTATGTGCGATCTATAAATACCGATTTTTAGAGCGAGCTCCACCTCCATCAAAGTTTAGACTAAAATAGACTAAACTGCGGTCCTTCTTTAAACGTCAAAAATGTTAAGAATTAAAACTCTTGACCACTTAGTTTTGACGGTTAAGTCTATATCTAGATCATGTGAATTCTATTCAAATATATTAGGTTTCCAAGTAACACAGTTTAATCCACCTTCTGATCCCCACAATCCTAGAGTAGCATTCAAATTTGGAGATATGAAGATTAATTTACACCAGCAGGTAAAGAATTCGAACCATGCGCTTATAGTCCCATTCCAGGTTCTGAGGATCTTTGTTTTATAATAGATGAAAGTGCGGAAATAAAGACAATTGAGGAAGAGGCTACTTTCTTGAAGAGGAACAATATAACGATAGAGTGTTGACCAGTAAACCGGACTGGTGGTAATGGTGTTGTGCACAGCATTTATATTAGAGATCAAGATCATAACTTGATAGAAATTGCAAAATACGTAGATTAAATATGCATTAAATTTTAACTATTTACGAAAGGTGATATTATACAAAATTATTTCGATACTAAGCAGCAATATTGGTTTGCATTTGGTCTTCCTCAAGTTCGTATTCAATCTCAACTCTTGGTCTCTTCTTCTTCTTATCATCTTTACTAGAAGGAGATTTACGCTTACCAGAAACATCATCGTCGTCATCATGTTCATCATCAGATCCTTCGTCGGAAACTTCAGATTCGTCTGAAGAATCATCTAGCCATTTCTCTAAGTCTTCTAAGTCGACCAACTCGTCATCTCCATCATCTTCGACATATTCAACCTCGCCAACATCACTCTCATCATCACTTTCTAATTCAACATCGTCTAAGTCTTCATCTTCTTCTTCTTCCTCGACTTCGTCAACCTTACCCAAAACCTTCTTCCAAATACCCTCGTCGACATTCAATGGCTTGTCTCCATAGGCACCACTCTTTAATCTATCCAATAATTCCTTTTCGATGGCCTTTTCTATCTTAGCAGCAGCAAGGGCCTTTCTTTCTCTATTTTCTTCTCTTCTCTTGACTTTGTGTTTGACACCGACATAATGCCTTTCTTCGTCTTGTAATGCTAATCTTCTTTCAGTTATGGCCACTTGTGTTAATCTGGTTAATCTTTGCTTACACTTATGAATCAAGAATTTTTGCCAATATTGCAAATGGCTATCGATTTGGTCTAGAGCTTTAGAATAATTCTTAGACAATCTAATCCTCTCCCACATTCTAGATGGCATATGAGCTCTTTCTGCAGTTTTCATGTAAAGATACAATTTCCCGTCGACATTTTTCACAGTAGCATATCTTGCATTTGCTAATGGGCATGATTGTCTAGAACATAAACCAGATACATTGTATTCATTTCTACAGAAATTCTGGTCTTTTGTAGTTTTGATCTTGAATGCACAGAATTGCTGATTTATAACTTGCCAAATAACTTCGTCAGACATGCAGATGATATAATAATTTTTGATTTATGATTTAAAAATATGCGAATAAATGAACTTCTACCAGTCACCTTAAGTCTTTCAGTCAAGTAATTTAGCGGAATAGCTCGATAAAGAAATATCTTCTTGGAAGTGAAAATAATTGGAGTCTGTACTTTATTAAGTAGAAGAACTTTCTTAAAAAAAAATTAGCGATGAGAAAGACAATTTTCAAAAAAGTTTTCTCATCGCTACATAACCAAAGATAGCGAAGAGATTACATAAGCATATTTACCGTAATGATGGTTGGTACATTGAATTGAACATATTACGTATTTTATATATTAACTTCTAAGAGATATTGGCTTTTTAGGTACCGTAGGCTTGATCTTGGCTACTTTAGGGCCAATTATAATAGGAATTTTTTTTGGGTTGATCCTGTTAGCCACTCTGGAAAACGACACCATGGTTACAATGACTTGATAGGGATCTTTTCTATCGAATATGTCTACTGTTTGGAAGGTTTCATCATGAGGTATGCCAATGTTGTTACATAATTGAAGAAAAAATGAAATATTTTCCATTTGTACAAATGGCATTTTGGAACTTCTGTACTTTGAACAAGGATTTTCTGCAACCCCTACTAGATTCCCTAATTTACAAAATAACTCACCATCTTGTAGTATATCCATTAAATCATAATGCCTTTTGTTATACTCATTTATTACCTCTTGGGGTATAGATAATATTTGAAAGAGATATTCTTTAACCTCATTTTCTCTGTCTTTATACTTCTGGGTTCTTGAAGTCTTAAGTCTTGGTCCAAATTTGTAAACGCATTCTGTTCATTGTTTGAAATCTCCTTAGAGAAATATGACATGTTGAATATAGATATATTATGCAATTGTTTTAATGGAGGGTTCTTTTATTGATCTTCAACAGAACTAGCAATTTTAGAAGTGCGCAATGTCGCTTAGTTTGAGAATTTTCTATTATTTAGAAAGTATTGTTATAGAACTGACAAGCTAAAAAGCGCAACAGTAGATCAATAACTATGACAGAGTTACCAGCAACAAATAAACCTACATATTCCCTGGATATTACTTAATTGTGTTTTTACCGTAAGACGTGTTTTATAATTTATTCACCATATATAAACTTATTTCCTTTAAGATTAGTTGTGTAATCTCTTTTCGAAAGAGTGTAATCCGTGAACACCACCTTCTAATTGAGCAGAAGCAGTTCTGAATTCGAATCTGATGTTACCGTTATCAACATTCTCTCTTAAGAGAGTGATAGACTGCATACCAAGATCTTGTAAGGAGTGTTGTAAACCATTGTACAAGTATGGTACAAACTTAGTGATAGAACCCTTGTCAACAACAGCACCAGAAACACCTTGAGCAACTAAGACCTTGTCAGATTCAGAGAAGTATCTGGAAGTAGAAGCATTAGCATTATTAGAAGTCTTTTGCATAGCATCAATAGAACCCATACCTCTGTAAGATTTTAATCTCTTACCATCACGGTAGTAATATTCACCTGGGGTTTCACTGGTACCTGCTAATAACCCACCCATCATAACACAAGAAGCACCTAAAGCTAAAGCCTTAGTAAGATGACCAATGTTACCAACACCACCATCAGCAATACATGGGACACCAAACTTATTAGAAAATTCAGTAACGTTGTAAACAGCAGTACCCTGTGGTCTACCACAAGCCATAACTTCTTGAGTAATACAAATAGAACCGGAACCCATACCAATTCTTAAACCATCAGCACCAGCTTCAATTAATAAAGCAGCTTGTTCTCTAGTAACAACATTACCAGCGATAACTTGCAATTCTGGGTAAGTTTCCTTGATCCATCTGATCATGTTTAATTGGAAGACTGAAGAACCGTTAGAAGAATCTAAAACAACAACATCTAAACCAGCCTCAACTAATAAAGATAATCTTTCTTTGTCAGCATCAAGAGTACCGATGGCTGCACCACATAACAATTGCTTGGAGTCAAATGACTTAGAAGCAAGTGGGTAGTCTTGGTTCTTTTGTAAATCGGTTAAAGAGATTAAAGAAACCAAGTTACCTTCCTTGTCAACAATTGGTAATTTACCCTTCTTAGAAGATCTTAATAAAGCATTACCTTCAGTTAAAGTGATACCTTCAACACCAGTAATTAATTTCTTAGTCATAACATCAGAAACCTTAGAATCGTCATATTCATGGAATTGGACATCACGAGAGGTAACTATACCAAGTAACTTTCCACCAACTTTACCGTTTTCTAAATTTAAGTTAGTATATTTCCATCGAAAAACATTCCCTATTGCTGCAAAACATCAGTGAAACAAATTATCCCCAACATCGTTTGATGTATAATTCGGTAGAACGAAAGTTATAAAATTAAGTTGATCATCATATAAAAAAAATCACCTGCAACATTAGGAAAAACAAATTAAGGAATATACATACCAGTAACTGGGAAGGAAGTAAATCCTAACTTAGACTTTAAGGCCTTAACTTCAGAAATTGTGGTTTCTCCTGAGACAACAACTGGGTCATTGATAAAGCCGTTTTCGTACTTTTTAACCTTTCTAACCATAGCGGCTTGTTCTTCAGGAGTACAGTTGTGATGAAGGATACCAATACCCCCTAATAAAGCCATGTGGATAGCCATGTTAGACTCAGTAACAGTATCCATAGGAGAGGAGACAAATGGGGACTTTAAGGTAATCTTCTTGGTTAACTTAGTTTCTAAACTTACCGCGGAAGATGGAAAATCAATAAGACCTGGCAAGATTAAGAAATCATTGTAAGTCAAACCACCGAATTTATTAGAGTCTATTAATTCGTGGACTGATAATCCATCCTTTCTGGAGTAGTCTTTTAAGTAAGAAGTAGCAGTAGTGGCGTTGAGAACCATGATAATTATGAAGTAGAAGGGCAAATTTTGCCAAAAAAAAAATTCCAAACTTTTTCTAGCGCGGGACTTCGCGATGTATTTATACAAAACATCGCATTGTAAGAGATGAGATGTGGGATAAAAAAACGTGAAAATTTTATAGACGCAATCTTCTAAGATTACTAATTTCGACGTATTATGAGCTAGTTAAGGTTGTAGACTGAACATTGCATAGAAGATAGAAATCTTAGAAAAGCTTATTCTCAATGCTTTTTACTAAATATGAAATGGATATAACACATACTGGTATTACATACTGATCTACCAGATGATGAGTATTTTTGTAATGAAGCAACGAAGTCAAATTATACAATTTCTTATTAAATCGACTCTGGACGCATTACGGAGTCTCTACTATACTTCTATAAATGAGATTACTTAAAAAAATCCTAAACGCCTAATCTCCAATATTAAAGGCAAATAGGGTAATAAATAAAATAAAAGAGATAATTATACATCAATATCAATAATCTATTAAATGTTAGTAAACTTGGTCAAAAATAATTTATGTGTTATATTTCCTAGATCAGTGTAGCGGTTCTTGTTTTAAATCTTCTCTACTAAGTTCAAGACCATAGATATGGCAGGACAAGAATCATCATTAAGGAATTATAATATATATCGAAATACATACAATTACATGTACTAATGAAAATTTACTGAGATTTTCCAGATTTCCAAATATAAAAAGGATTACTAAATCCGGGTAATAACAACGCCCACAATTATAATCAGGTAAAGAAGATTTCTCGCAGCCATAGATTCAAAATCACTATATAATTTTATTGTAGTGTAATTGAATCTATGACAAGTCAAACATTCTGTCTGAATAACATCGGTGTGTTTAATAGATTTTGCGTTTAAATTAGTTAGGAAGTTTAGAGTCTTAACTTAAATTTTTGTTTGGTTTAACTTATTTTGTCAATTTAAAGAAACATAATCCTAATTTATTCAACATGATACGTAAAAACAAAGATATTGTGATTATTAGACATAGTAATAGTAATATATTACAAAATTATTCAAATTTTCTGACTTAAATATTTTATTATTTTATTACAAAATAATTGCTTTACAGAATTTTGCAACAATTGTTCAAAATAAATAAAATAAATATTCAAAAATCATAAATGTATTCCTAAAAACAGAGATATAAAAAGTGATACTCTCCTATAAAAACTAAAATCAGAAGTAATTAAAATAGAAAAAATCCTAAGAAACTTATAGCAGCTCTTTTCTTCTAATATAATTATTGTAAAAATGATGGTTAACGGCACAACTCTTGTTTATATACAATTTTTGTTCGTTGTATTTACCGTTTATTCTATTTCTTCTTTGAGGTTTGAATAATGACAAATATTTCTCACTTGGCAGCTTCAGTTTGTTGTTTCTTTTGTAAATCTTTAACATAGTTTTCAATTCTTTCCCATCCTTCTTTTCTAGCCTGTTCTCTTATCTTCTGCTCTTCTAAAGATTGATGGTATAACATAGTACAATGATCATAGAGGATAGGATTATGATCCATGAAAATCTTCAAGGCACCAAAAGCTAACAGATGGATGCTTCTATTCCAATTAGATGTAGCTGAGTTATGAGGTGGGATTCCAGTCAGAATTTCTTCACCATTATGAGGAGATGAAAAAGAGTCATAATATTCATCATCTGTCATGTCATTCATATTATTCAAGTCATTCATATTATTCAACTCACTTAAGATTAATCCATTATCAATTAAATTACCATTAGCGTCTCTGGGTGCATCAGGATCCTCTAACAATTTTTGTTCCACAAGGCCATTTGTCATACCCGGTTGAGTAGCATTAGTCAACTCATATAAAGAAGAGAAAATAATAGGTAAAACAACCTCAGCATTTTCTGTTATTAAAGTCAAAAAATATTCGTTTGACCAATAACATAAAACCTTTTCACTCACTTGGAAATGTGGAGAAGAGATACATTTGGCGAGCTGCGCAAACAATGGAATTTGTATCTTTAAAAACTCATTTGGCTCCATGACTTCAAAGATATCTTCAATTTCATTTAAAAACATCACCTCCTTAGGAGAATTTATCTTTGGCCAATATCTCAAAAGCCCCATAATAACATCTTCAGTCAAACATGGATCCTTTTCTAAGAATTGGACAATACAGTATGCCAATTGAGGATGATAAAGAGACAAACTTTTTACCTTATGTAATGGAATTAGAACTCGCACAAGGAATATCTTATGCTCTTCTTTCAATGGTAATGCAAATCCATTAATGATTGATCCTAAGATCTCTAATAACTCACCAATACCATTAAATCTCTCAGTTTCATATACGAATTGTAAGAAAACATTATTGATAGATTTTCTAATAAAACTTCTCAAGCTTAAGAACTTACCATAGATTCTATGTAAAGTAGTCTTTAAGCTATCTCTTTCTCTTGGGTCTTCACTGTCAAAAAGTTCGAGTATTCTCAAAATAAAATCGTGGTCAATATATTTTTTAGCAACCTGATGCAGAAAATCTGGCAGTTCAATGAATCTCAAAAAAAACTCATAGACTGCTTGCATATGTGGCCATGCTAGTTCATTAACAGGCTCATCTTCATCTGGATCATATAAATCACCTACTGGATTAACAGGTGGTGGTATTGGCCTAATTAAGTTCTTTCTGAACATCTGAACAACACTCTCATACATTTCTTCAGTATAAGTAAACCTGTTATTAGAAATAAAGTGAATTAACTCTTGCAAAGTGATTCTCTTGATCTCTTTGCCTCTAAGGTCATATGTTGGGTCATTGAAATCAAACATGATATTACATTGTTCAACCTTTTGCAAGAAAAGTGAAATTTGTTCTTCAGGTAAAACCTCATCAAAATTAGGAAGCTTTACAATGTCTTGGTATTTATGCGACGAGGTAGGCTCAAATCTTGAGGATGAGTGTCTTTTTGGAGTTACAATGAGATCTATATCAAAATTTTCCTTATTTGGAGTTGCAATATTCAACTGGAATGGATGAGGGACTTGTTGACTATGGTGTGCTTTTCCTTCATGCACAGAACTTGTAGGTGAGGATATTGGCGATGTAGGAGTAGGTGTAATTGGCAACATTGTCCCCGCTGCAGAAGAAGGACTATTTCTTCCATCATTAATGACAATCTTAGGAGAGTCCTGTTGTTTCGGCAGGTCATTAGGCAGGCCAGAAAATGGCATAGATGAGCCACCAGAACCAGCTGAAGCACCAGAAGAATTTGACTTAATCAGAGATGAAGATGAAGCATTCTTGGAATTTCCAGATTGTTTCTTAGATTCCTTTGACTCTTTGTGTTCGTCTGACTTCTTATCTTTCTTATTAGAAGATTGGCTTTTATTTCTAGAAAGCCTGTTTTTGAAGCCTTTCATCATCTTGAAGGAAGAATTTAATGGTTTTCGAATAATTAATTGAAATGCTTCGAATAGTAAACAATATTTTCCTCTATCTGAACTAAAATAGTATTACTTTCCACTTATAATAGATTGATTTTCCTCTTGTAAATTAAAATTGAGCTCAATTAAAGTCGTGGTACATGTAGCAAAGAATTCCGAACAATTTGCTAGAGTTTAAATTATGATATTAACTCAATCAGAAATAGAATCAAATAAAAGACCAATAAAATTCAGGTTTGCCGTAACGTCAATGCTGGAATTAAGTTCCAATAAGATGCCAGTTTGACTTTCAAAAAGATAAATATGGGTGAGCTTTTTTGGGGAGTTACGATAATGAACTCATGACCAAAACACGACTAAATTCTATAAAAACACGACTTGTTTTGTTTGTGAAAACAATACATACTGAGCACTAACAAATTATAATTAACTAATCAATCATGTAGTGTTATTATTACCATTCTCTTCTTTTTTATATCTCACATTCACAGTTTTGTTTAGTATTATTTCATTATGTAGGTTTATATATAATTTTGAAGTAATCATCAGCCATTTGTATGAAGGGTTAATCACTTTTAAGAATATCCCATTCTGAATAGTAGGTGACAATCGAGAGCTAACTATTTCAATAGATTAAAAAGATTACCGTTTGATATGCCTGCTTTTTATGTTTTCTATAAAAGATATAAGTTACGTGATTTCGGACTCATGCTTTTCCTTGTTTAGTTCATAGCTCAAAAAACAATTCCAACCTATACTAAAGGTATTCACGCATAACAATCTCATTTGTACTGGAATAAAGTAGAAATTGATGAGCTGAAAAAGGGGCCATATCATCCAATTAGTTATAAGCGTGTTAGCCCAGTTTTTTTGCAACTTTTTTTGTGCATATTCTAAGGGGTTTTCTCTCAATTCCAACATACTCATTGTGGAATAATATAAAGGGATACCGATAAATGGGGCAAATATAAGTTGATCGTAGGCAACACGAGAAACAGTATCATACATATTTATTTTCGTGGACGAGTATTTTGCTCTGTTTCCAATGAATGGAGTTCTTACTTTAGCCAAAAACTTGTACCACTTGTCACCTAATGGCGCAAATATAATGGAACCATAAATGATTGCTCTCAATGTACGGGGATAGTCATAATTTGCATGTTCGTCTGTAAAAAAAGTCTGAGCTAAATAATCACCAGTACCTAATAAAAAGCCAGTGGTCAATGAATTAGCAAGTATTGGACGCCTGAGAATAAAGTCATTATATCTACTAAATATAGAAAGCATACTTATATTATCATTAAAATAGTTGTCAATAGGAATTTTTCAATTATTTCAAGGGTTCTTCGTTATAATTCACTGCATATAACCTCTATTCCTGATAAAATACAAAATCAGTTTAAGTTTACAAAATTGCTTTTTAAATTGCTTATACCCTAATAATTATTTTACAAAACATCTACCTATTATTATATATCATATAAACAAAAATTGATATTTGAGATTGAATGTATCATTCTTATGGAAGTTACAAGTAATGTAAAATGTTCTCTCTTTATATTCTACAACTTTCTATCAACCCTATATTTAATAAAGTTTTCTAATTATAACGAGCCTGTCAAGTTTCGGTCTTAAGTCTATGGTTAAAATCAGTGCTAATTAAAAATGTAAACGAATATATTATGCTCAAATGACGTAGGTTAAGTTTTTTTATCCAACATAAAAAACTTATGCCTGTATCGACTTCTATTAAGAATAAACCATTGTAATTTCTTGTTCATCATCTTGAATATCGACCAATTCTTCAATTTTATGTCCACTACCCTTACCGTGTCCCAGTGTATTATGGATAAAACTCAAGAAACAGTTCCATCCTACAGACCAAAGATTTGCACAGAAAATCCTTAAATGTACAGGCACAAACATAAGATTAAGCATTTGGAATGCTGGCCATACGGTCCAACTTGCCTTTAAAACAGTCCACCAGTTGGTACGTAATTTTTCCATGGCAAGCTCCATAGGATTCTCATGCATTGCTAAATGACACATCGATATATTATACAAGGGAATCCACATCAATCCTGGAACAAATAATTGATCAATAGTGACCCTGAAGAGGGAATCAAAAAAGTGAATCTTTTTAGCGGACCATATACTTCTATATTTATCTATCATAGGATTTCTTAACTTTGGTAAAGTTTTGATGCTATATTTCACATTAATCGGAGCATGAATGAAAAATCCGAAAGTCATCGCTCTTAAAGTTCTTTCTTTATTATACTCCGTTTCTCCTTTTTCATTATGAACTGGGAACAAGAACTGTGCCATCCCATCTCCCAATCCAAAAAGAATACCCGTAGTAGCCATATTAGTCTTATACGGGTGGTTTTTAAGTAACCTATTATATGTTGTAAAAAAAAAAGTCATTATGCCGTATGTCCTAATATAATTTTTTGAAACTAATTTAGTCTTATCTCAAATTTTGTGATATTCTATAGAATAAATAATCTTTTATTTCAAAATCTATCAGGATTCGAGTCACAAATTTTAATTTTAGATCTAGTTTTTTTTTTTTTTTTCATGCGGAAGACGTTTTTTCGTTAGGTCTATCCGAATACGGATTAAGATTTAATCTGAATTTGGATGGTATGAGCGAGATGATTTGACTGACTAATGACTTACATAAGAAAGAGTAGTCCTTCCTTTTATGGAAGTAAAATAAATATTGAGAGGAAGGTGGCTGGCTTTACCAAATCAGGCGTTGAGTTTGTGTAATAATTGCTCCCATTTGATCACCCCTTTTGCCAAATCAGTAAAAGAGTTTCATGGTATATATCCCCTTGATCGCCAGACCACTGAAATAATACCGAGAACGAGTTAATTTTTTTTTTAACTAGAAATTGAATAACAGAAATGCACAGAACTTACTCTTTAAGATCTCAAAGAGCTCCAACCGCTGCTCAATTACAATCACCACCACCACCACCATCTTCCACCAAGTCAAGATTCTTCGGTAAGGGATCTATTTCTCACTCTTTCCGTAAATCTGCTGCTGGTGCTTTAGGCCCAGAATTATCCAGAAAGTTGGCTCAATTGATCAAAATGGAAAAGAACTTGATGAGATCTATTGAAATCACCGCCAATGAAAGAAAAGAAGTCGCCAAGCAATTATCTTTATGGGGTGAATCCAATGACGATGACATTTCTGATATCACTGACAAGTTAGGTGTTTTGATCTACGAAATTGGTGAATTAGAAGATCAATTCATTGATAGATATGATCAATACAGAATCACTATGAAGTCTATCAGAGACATTGAAGGTTCTGTCCAACCATCTAGAGAAAGAAAGCAAAAGATTACCGACCAAATTGCTTACTTAAAGTACAAGGACCCACAATCTCCAAAGATCAACGTCTTGGAACAAGAATTGGTTAGAGCAGAAGCTGAATCTTTAGTTGCCGAAGCTCAATTATCTAATATCACTAGAGATAAGTTGAAGACTGCTTTCAACTACCAGTTTGACTCTATTAGAGAACACGCTGAAAAGATTGCTTTAATTGCTGGTTACGGTAAGGCTTTATTAGAATTATTAGATGAATCTCCTGTTACTCCAGGTGAAACCAGACCTGCTTATGATGGTTATGAAGCTTCCAAGCAAATCATTATTGATGCTGAAAATGCTTTGGCCTCCTGGACCTTTGACTCTGCTGTCGTCAGACCAACTTTATCTTTAGCTGCTCACGAAGAAGAGTACGAGGACGAAGACCTTGCCGATGAAGTTGAAAACTTACAAGTTACTGAAAAAGAATGGGAAGAAGAAGAGAAGGTTGTTGCTTAGACTTGTTAGTTCCATGGAATTTTAATTCTCTATAATGTATTGGTGATAAATATTTTTTTTAAAAGACTTAGTAACTACAAATGTATTATAACTTAATTTATTATCGTAGATGTTGAATGCTATTATATATAGCTTTCTTCAAACTTTATCTTATGTTTGTCTTCTACCTTTTAGCAGGAAATTTGTTTTTTTTCGATGATTTTTAATATAAAGGAATTCATTCAAAGGATCAAAAAATGTACACCTAAGAAAATGTGGCATTCTCAGCCTGCCTGCTTATTAAATATGCAGATGACAGATACAAAAAATCATTACTGGTGCTCAAGAAGGCAACGCTTGCGACTGTAGAATTCTACTAATTCATTAGTATTTCCTTTCTTACAGGATACTCCACCATATATTAACAAATACCTCAATAATTATTTTTTAGACAATACCTTGACACCTATTAGACCTAAATATATCTCATGTATATTTTGTATAATCGTTTATTTGAGTCAAAAAGGTCAAAGAGCCATGTATTCTGCATATTATCATCTCTAACTTCATAACCGATAAGGCGCTTAAACATGCGTCTAATGATCATCAGGGGAGACTCATTGCCAAATGTGAAATTCGGTTATCATGATGTCGTGAATGACAAAGGAGTTGTGCTTAGGGAATTCCTTTGTTTTCACCTGACTCGCCACAAATACGTGTAATTACACAAAGACACGGTAGCAGCAATTGGTTCCCTGTGTTGACATAACAGAGCCATTGCATGACGACGACACGACCTAGATGGTGTTAAGATATACAACTGGTAAATAAAGTATGTAGTATAGTTTTGTTCATTAGCAGAGGTAAATCTTAGAGATTATTATTCAGCAAATTATAAGAATAAGCAGCATTAATAAATATAACGCTTGGAGTCTTGAGATACAACTTAACAGGAAGCAAACAGACTAAAAAAAAGCACAATTCTGGAGAAGACGACCAAATAAAATAGTGGTCTTATTTAACGTACAACTTCTAATTAAGTTTTAACAAAAGTACAGCTTATCAGGAGTGGATATTATTGTGCTATCTTCTTTTGAACAGTTATTCTGAACAATTATGTCAAACGACTATTTACAATCGTCGCCTTCACGGAATCTCATAGATCCAATAATTTACAATTTTAGTGAAAATCAACCAGACAAATCTAGCGATTCACACATTACTACAGGACTGAGTATTCAAAACAAATCCAGCTTAACACCATCAGGAGTGAAATTCTATGACAATAATACTCTTTCCGGTTGGACTCCACTCATTACCAAAACAATGTTCACTGACCAAGTTACATCCTTCAACTCCACACCAAATAGATTTTTAGTTACAAGTCAGGCAAATGGAGACTATGACTATTCACAGGGACTTAATTTGACTCCCTTCTTAAACCAAAATATGGGAATTATTAACAGCAATCAATGTGTCTCTCACCTCCAAAATATTACACCTTTCCATGATAAAACTTTACAACTAGCAGACTTCTTTATTGACTCACCAATCAAATATTCATCTAAGGATTTAGACTCAGGTACTCCATCGATTTCAAGAGTGCTTGGAGAGAAAAACTTAATGCAATCTGCTAAGAAAAAAGCAGTTCAAAAAAGAACTATAACTCAATTGGATACTCCTCAGAGACAACCTCATAAATTATCAATCATCTCTAAGCCTACTGATGAAGATGAAGATCGAAAGGAGGATGAAAATGAAGTTGAAAACGACCAAGAGAATAGAGTAGAATCTGAAGATAAAAAAAACGTAGTAGTCAAAAAGGAATTTTTCCAAACACCTTCGAAGGGTCCATTGAAGGATTTATCTAACCAGGCGAAGGTACCCAACAACTTACTTAAACCAAATGAGTTTACAACACCGGTACCTCCTAATGAAAATTCTTCCCCTTCCACTGTAATAATGTCCAGTGCTGTAAGATCACCCGACAACAAACCTAATATTATTCTTAATGAACCACAAAGTCCTACCCCACTCAAAGAGAAGTTCGGATCTAAGAAGCCAGAAGATGCGCAAAGATTGGCCCCAGTCATGGGTGTTTTTTCTGAAAGAAAAACTAAACCAGTACCTAAGAATGATATCTTAAGGCCCACTCCAATTTTTTCGAGTATAGGAACAAATGGAAGTAAAAATAAATCACAAATGCAGGCAGGAATGAACAAGTTTCAGATTGTCTTCACTGATGTACACACTTTAATGAATAATAAATCGAAAGGTAAAAAACAAACAAACAGTAAACAGAAGCAGAATCACTCAGAGGTGGGTGATATAAAAAATGAAAAAAAAGTGCTAAAAGGAAGCTTCATTGACCAACTGGACAGCCTAGGAATACCTCAAGTTGCATCAAAACAGTCTTCCCAATCATCGTCCATATATGGCAACCACTCAACTCAAACACTGTCATCACAGAATCAGGAACATAATACTAGCATGAATTCCAGTAAAGAGCTAAGTATTATCTCGGGAAATTCTAGTCACATGAACTTAACAACTAATACAGAGCATATGTCTTTCGATATGGGAGGTTTATCTTCAACTCCGAATTCCAAATATTTATTAGATAAAATGCTCGAAAAGCCTTCACCACAGTCCCAGAATATGATGAATCAAGTTAATTATTATATGCAACATCAATTTTACTCAATGCCTCCTCCAAGCAAACAACAAGAACATCAAATTTCTGGAAATCAATTCTCGCAACAACAACCATCGATGATGATGATGAGTACCCCACAACACCAAAATACATTAAATTATGGAAATTTATATCACGCGAATACGGATATATCACCTTCCTCAAATCATAATGAATCTATATCCGATAGGCATATTAATAATTTCCAATAATGTTACCATAATTTAACGACTGCATTTAACATAGATAACCAGCCAGTAACAACGATTATTATTACACAGAATGGCTATTGTTATCTTTTCAGTTCCATTACGAGAGTATCGTGAGTACTCAATATATTTTAATTTATGCATTTAGATTATGTAAGTGACAATATACAATAAATATTTAAATGAAGATTCTTATTTACATTTTTCGTAGAGAAGTTGTTTTATTATAGCACAATGTCTTTATACATTGGGAGGCAATAATAACGCACTTATAACATGGGGTCTTTCTGTAGCTAAAACATCAAAACTTTGGGCAGCATTGTTAGAGTCACTAACTTCAACCTGAATTCCTAAATTAGAAAAGAAAATCCTGTTTGATTCAACAAGCACTCTAGCCTTTTTTCCCAAGCCAATCACTAAGATCTCAGGTTTTGGATGTACCCTTTCAAATATCTTTAAAACTTCCTTCTCATTAAATTCTACCATAAAATCATTAACAAACTTAAATCCATCATTACTTAAATTTACTTCAAATGTCTCACTCTCTAATAAAATTGTACCAATTATATTATGATCTTTGTCAGGACTTGCAATCAATAAATTATTCGCAAGATAAAATCCATTTGACTTCACACTTTCTATATAATTAATAGGCTTATCTGAATAAAATAAAATATCATTCTTCTTAATTAAATCAGCTGGATTAGACGAAGTTTCACCTTTTCCCGATGGAGCCTCTAACTGTTTCAGATTAATAGTTTTTGTTCCACCAAATAGATTCTGCTTATAGGAAGATGTAGAAAAATAACCTACTCTTTTTAAGAGAGAAGGACCTCTGCTCTTCATATTACTCAAGGTGATATTAATGTCAATTGCTTAAAATCCATCAATTTTGATTAGATTTAAAATAAACGAGTCGTGCAAAATACAAGATATATAGTTAGTAAGAAAGATATATAGTTAGTAAGAAAGATACTGAAGTAAAAGCAACATGGCAACGCAATTAATAAATCTTAATTATGTGATATTAACTCCAGAAAGATAATCATATACAAAATAAAAGACCAATCATCTTAATTTATATTACTTTATCAGATTTATGAGTTGGATACAATTGCTTGCAAATATCCTATTCGGAGATGATTTGCAAACAAGCTCTAAATTTTTTGCTAAATAATAGAGCAGAGTTTTATTACATTATTCCTCAAGTAACATTTACTTTTCATTAAATTTTATGATTCAATTTCACCTGTTGAAAATTATTCCTAGATCAGAAAGCTAGCGGAGATTTACGTTGCATTACATGTGGGCCTTTCAATAGCAATAGAGTGTAGTTCTAATAACCTACATGGTGGATCAAATGATAAAGGAATGTTCTGTATCATATATGATTGAATAAATAAAAATTTAAATATTATCTAAAGTTATATCATATGATTCTTGACACATGAGATAGATCGAGCAGGCATATGTGCTTAGTTAAACATGCATGATTTTCTCCTTCTCAGATTCGATTTTAACTTTGATTGCATTAGAGCACTTTTCTCTAATCCCCTTATTATAGTCGGCATCAAGCCCAAAATCGGAGTTTGAGGATGTTGTACTAATTGAAGTGGGCGACAAAGGCTGTGAATTATTTATGACAGGTGATTTGAAGTCTAACTTGGGCGGAGGAACCCCTTTTAGAGAAGTAGTATGAGAATATGACCTTAAATCAGCTATGGACTTTCTGGGAGATAATATTCTAGGTTTGACTGGGGTACTTGGCCTGGAAAGATTCTGTTTCCTAGTACTGTCATTTGAGAATGAAGCACTCATGTCAGAAACAGATAAAGAAGATTTCAATATTTTTTGCTTAGACATTTCAGGATTTGTCTTTAAAACTGGATACTTCTTTACGTACTCATCGTAAATTCTATTTAATTGTGTTTCAAATGCCAACTTACGAAGAAAAAGGTTTATAATCAATTCTTTGTCGCCCTCTGTAATTGAGATTACAGAGGCAGGCTTTTCCATACGATTAGGGTGTAAAACTTCACTTATGGCAGCCAATGCTTTTTCAAATCTAATCGATGTGTGAATCGAATGTTCTTCATATAAGAATGATGATGCTAGTATATTTGCAATTGTATTAACTGTAGTATTTTCAATTGACAATCTTATGAATTTATAATTTGTAACCCTTCTTTCCTTGTAGTCATGAAATGCTGGGAAGTCCCCTATTTCATTCGTCGTTCCTCCTTTAACTGGAGAACTGGGACGTGACGAATTAGCACTAGGATAATCTGATAGGATGCAATAGGATCTAAACTTATTCTTTATGTAATCAACGAGAACTCGATATTCGTCATTTATTAACAATGCTTTAAACCCCCTTACATTGTACATCGAGTCTAATTTCAGATTATACTTGCTAGATTCATCTTCAAGCTCTGTAGATGACCCATTCGTGTACTTCAACTCGTTTTTGTTTCCCAAAAATGGTGAAAGCTTGTTGATCCTCAACCGCTTAAAGATATACAACAACGATCTGATTTGTAAATCCACAGAATCATGCTCTTTTCCTTGTTTAAATGAAGGTACCGTGACCGTTTTACTAGGTGTGCTTCCAAATAGATTTGCAAAGTTCATCTTAGAACCAACAAACTAACGATATAACATTCACGATGTTAAGAAAGAAAATGTGGCTCACAAAGGAAAATCGCAAATCTCACTATCAATAAATTACTCTACTGAAACACAGCGGGAATCACAAATAAAATGTCAACACAATCAGGTATAGTTGCTTCTGAAGAACTTCTAAACAAGTTCAAGGACTTCAAAGGAGATGCTTTGGTTATTAAAATCAATAGCGAAAATACTCAATTGATCCCAGATCCAGAGTTTGAAGACTCAAGTTCTCCAGAATTATCTGCAACATTTGACAAGATTAGAGGATATTTAGAAAAAAGCTACCCAACTCCAGCATATGTCATTGTACGTATTCCAGAAGAGGGTTACAGCTTCATAAGTTTTGTTCCTGATAATGCACCAATTAGACAAAAGATGTTGTATGCTTCTACAAAGAATTCATTGCTTACCACATTAGGAAGCAATAACTTTATCAAAAGCCAACTATTTTCATGGACCGATTTGGATGAAATTAGCTACTCCCATTATAGGTCAGCAACCTCAGATAATAAGGATCTTGCGTTAACGGATTCAGAGAAGGTGATGAAAGAGATAGACTCCTTGCAAGCAATGTCATTGGCAGAAGCTAAGGGAACTTCGGTTTTCCAAAAGAAACTAGTACCCATGTCTGCAGGTGATAATCTTTTATTTGATTTCGAAGAAGAGCTTTCTCAAAAGCTTGATGAACAGGCACAAGCTGAAAATGGAAATAACAATTTAATCATTTTTAACATTGGATTACCAAACGAAGTATTTAAATTGGAAAATTTCAAATCTTCCGTTCTTTCCTCTCACTTGATTAGGACCATAGAGGAATTAAGTGCAACCGGTCCTCACTACGTTCTCTACAATTATCATGCTCTTGGATATGCATTTATATACACCTGTCCATCTGGCTCAAAAGTCAAGGATAGAATGATTTATGCTTCCTTGAAAAGGGGATTGTTTTCGCATTTAAAAAGCATATTGGAATCGAAAGGGAAATCTTTGGATAAATCTTTAGAAGTCGGAGATGTTGAGGAATTAGAAATTTCTGAGTTAGAGCCTTCTGATGCATCAGCTACAAGTACTACTTCCACTACCCAAAACGGGTTGAAATTCAATAAGCCTAAAGGGCCACGTCGGAGATAATTGAGCTATATACAAATATAGATCAAATTATATAATGTACTTTTTCAATTCGTCTCTAACGAACTTTTCGACGATCTCTTTCAAGGTATTCTCCTCGCTAAAGATATCTTCAACCTTCTTCTTGACCAATATATCACCCTCAATCCCCAACTTCGAAATATAGTTATATATTTTTCGAGATATGTTCTTATTGATAGAAATATAACTTTCTTCATTTGTGATCATCCCTTCCGATTTCTCCTTTTCATTATTTTTCAGAATATTATAGTATGGACGCAATTTATCTCTAACGTGCTTTTGAATTTTAATTTTTTGATCTAAATTAAGAACGTATCTTTGGGTTTCAGAGTGTACGCCTGACCCAGACTCATTAATATTCAAGCTCAGACTCAGAGAAGTGGCAGCCAGCACCAACGTCCTCTTTGTCAACAATACTTTATCCAATGCACTTTCACAATTACTCTTTATTTCATTACTCAGTATCTGTTTGATTAACCCAGAAATTCTAGATTCAGCTTTTTTATTTTCTGAAAGTTGAGATGCACAATTTTCCACAGGAGAAAGCTTTTTTCTTCTCCGTCTAGTCTGCGTAGATGTATCATTCTGTATCGTCATCGAGCTTGGGTTTCCGCCAGATTTAGCTTGTTCAAATAAATCCCACGAGTGTGCTTCATCTTCAGTAAGCCTTTCCTTAATTTCAAGCTCTTTTCTTAAAAGTACGCCCCCATTTATAATAGGTTTCGTTTGGTATTTAGCATTATCATATAGAAAGTCATCATCTAATTCGTCATTTTCATTATGTATAATTAGTCCTGATTTATGTCTATTATTTAAGTTCGTGATAGTCTTGTCCTTCGTCGTACGCACATTTTTAGTTACTCTAGGGGTTCTATTTCTGAAACACCGCAACGTAGTACTTTCACATCTTAGGAAATCATTAAAATTGTTTTGTGTGCCTGTTGCATCTTGTTGGTAATCGCATATTGGACAAAACCACGTTTGCTCTTCCTCATTACCACTGAGCCCCAAACAGTTTGAATGAAATTGAGCATTACATCCCCCACAAAGTAACATCTCTCTTGATGCATACCTATAATCAGAGCTGGAACAAATTATACAAATACCATGATTTGACACCTGGGTACTTGTTACCTCGATGCCATTGGGTATAATAAATTCTTGAGGAATATCATTTATAGCATCATTAGCCAAAATTTTATCTTGGATTTCAATAGATCTCAATATTTTATCAGGATTAGCCTTTCTTTTTACTTCAATTTTATAGAATAACTTGCGGCAAGTAGGGCAGGTATTAGAATTAGAAGACCATTGAAGAACACAATGATCGTGATAATAGTGGTGGCAAGGCTGAATTATTCCTATCAAATTTTCCTCCTTTAGGTATTCTAGACAAATAGTACATTCTTCGATCTTCTGTGTCATTATAACCACAGCGTAGTAGTATGTTGGCAAAAAATCACCTTAATCAACAAAATTTCCTTCCGAAATTAATTTGCAATTATTAGTGCGAACTGATAAAAAACGATTATCATTAGCGTAGAGAATAAACTACATCGCAAGCACAGAATGTCAAGACATCAATATGATCTTGTACAATGTATGAAACAACCTGGAAGTTCTATTGGATTATTGTGCCCTCTGTGTGATGGAAAATGTCCCATCTGTGATTCACTTGTTAAACCTACAACAAAAGTAAGAACTTGCTACGATTGTTCTTTTGGTCATTTGGCTAATAAATGTATATTATGTGGTAATAATTTAGGAGAAAATAAAGAGTTGGGATCTGCTGCATACTATTGTTTGGAATGTGTAAGGTTGGAAAAAGATAGAGAGGGATGCCCACGTATTGTTAATGTAGGTAGTTCAAAAACTGACATGATATTTAATAAGAAAAAGACTACAGGATCAATAACTAAGTAATGAATATATATAATAGTAAATTCCATCTTGGAATCAATATAAATTTTAGATACGATAAAAATATGTAATCGTGATAATAATATTAATAACAATGCAAAAGGTATCAAGAACTTAATATTTTATTTTTTAATATTTCTCTTACCTATTTTCTCACCGATGGGAACTATGTTGGATTCTGGCAGCTTCAACACTCATATCCACTGCAGACTTCAACCCCTCTTTCCATCTCTCATTAAGATAATCATTAACTGGTTTGAAACCTGATTCTTGTTTTCTTTTACGTTCTGAGTTAATGCCATCTATTGTTTTACGCTTTCTGGTTAGATCAACTAAATATTCCTCGCATTGATTTTGTAGACCACTAACGGCTTGCTCTTGAAGTGACTTTAATGATGATTCATTCTGTTGTAAAAGGTCCAAATTTCTATCTTGAATCATTGCATATGACAAAGTTGCATACATGTTATTGTAATTTATGCTATTACCGTCTGAGCCAGTAAACTCTGAGTATCTAGACAAGTCTAAGCCACCACGAATGATCCCATGTGGTTGCTTATGTATGATATCATAATCATTCATATTCATGTCTTCGTTGTCGTCTTCATTTTCGTATCTCTCTATTTCATGCAATAATGCAGGCCTTACTCTATTATTGGACAACGGTAGTAACTGTTCTACCATTGGATGCAAGTATGTTTGACGGTCAACCTCATTTATTTGGTTCAATTCAGCTGCTACTAATCTTTCTGCTTCATCTATAATGTTATGCGGCACTTCGTTATCAACATCTATAATAGTTAGATTTCAAGTCATTTAGATAAATAAAGTTCTATAATATACATACATGGCAAGTATTCTGAGAACTCGTTATTTATTATTACCATCACTGAACGTATAGTAGTATTATTCTATTTGAAATAGCTATGATGGCGAACGTTATTGTTACTATGGTAGTTATCCATTAAAACCTGGAAAAATAATTTCTCCATGTCCTGCGTGGAGATGTTGGGTTTCCATAATCGATACAATCAGATCACAGGATTTATTTAACGCACTACAAAAATGATTAATACAAGATGAGTTTATTACAATACACAAATAGTTTTCCTAAGTATGATTCAGATTAGGGATGATTAGCTTATTTGTCTAAAACGTCAGCATCGTATCTTTGCTTGAACCATTGGATAGAATCTTCCTTGTTGGTCTTGTGAGCGTTACCAACGACACCTCTAGCTCTCTTTCTTCTGGTGATTCTGGCACCAGCTCTACCCATGACAACGTAGAAGTCCATACCGTAAATACCGATACCTGGGTCGTACTTGATACCTAAATCGATGTGTTCGTCAATACCGAAACCGAAGTTACCAGTTTCAGAGAAGTTCTTGGTTCTTAATTGGTATTCCTTAACCTTTAAACCTCTTTCTAAGATTTCTTCAGCCTTTGGACCTCTGACAGTGACGTGGACAGCAATCTTTTCGTTTCTTCTGATACCGAAAGTTCTGACAGTGTATCTAGCCTTAGATTGAACTGGGGTTTGACCAGATAATTGTTCTAAAACCTTAGAAGCTCTAGTCAATCTGTCACCGGATTCACCGACACAGATGTTCAAGACTAACTTTTCGATATGCAATTCACGCATAGGATTTTGAGTTTTAGCAGACTACATTTTTGTTAGTAATTTTTTTCATCTTATAGTTTGTTGTACGAAAACGATATCTTGGACTCCACATATAATTATCATAAATTCAATTCAATTTAATGTTCAATTTTCATATATGCAATTAATTTCATTTGGCAAATTTTCATTCATTACTTCATCATAATATCAATCTGAGTATCAAAATTATCATTACAAATCAGTTAAGTACTCCATAGTCCATAATTATATCGTATATCATCTATATCTCGTGCTGTCACATACCATTTTAGCTGTTATTATTTGATCTGTTTTACTAGAACCTTAGTATAAAGCGATTACAAAAATTTTTCAATAATAGTAACTAGCAGTCTCACGCCGAGATGGTACAAAAAAAAATGTTTCTAGTAATTTGACACGACTTTATTGATATTTTGTGTAACTTTAATCACGTAGATGGGTCACATGTAATTAAGATATCGAGAGGGTTGTGCCCTAAGATTTTGATTTGAAGTCCTATTATCAATTCGAGCTTCACTTTCTCCATCTCATATGCTTAATATATTTTAATACTATCTAAAAATATGTATCTATCCATCGACATTGTTGAAGGATTTTTCCTTTTCTTTAATGTCCCAGAAAATGTCACCAACGTTATAATTACCGTGATAGACCCAGCCTGATTCAGTGACATGATATAAGTTAATAGAACCACCCGAGTATGCATCTCTATGAGTTGCTGCTAAAATACTTCTCTTACCTAAATATAATGCATCTTCAACAGATAAATCCCATTTGTATTCTGAATCTAATACACCGTATGCAAAGGTTTGACCAGAACCCACACAGAAAATGTCCCCTTTCATTCTAGTACCATCAGAATCTACATAGAATATAGTTGGTCCTTCCTTCTTAGTGTAGCCACAAACCATTGTACCCATGGATAATCCCATACCCTTATATTCATAAACCAAATTTGACAAGATCTTAGAGGCTGCTGCTACTGAAATTCTTTCTTTTTCTCTCAATTCGTGTAATCTACATTGGGTACCTAACCAAGTTTCCCAGTATTGACAATCTGCGGCACCACCTGCCATAGTACCCAACAACATTGGATTAATTCTGATGACCTTATTAACGGTTTGAGATGCAATCCAGTTACCTGCAGTGGCTCTGGAATCAACTGCAACAATTATACCTCCTTGAAACCTGAAAGCTAACGTGGTTGTACCGTGGGCAATTTTGATTTTACAATCAGGATTAGAGGCATCGTCGGTATGTGCTCTTAAAAAGTCAGTAGGTTGTGAAATAGGAGGTAATTGAATTGATGGGGCCAATTCTAATTGAGGTGCTGATGCAAACTGTGATTGCGCCGTATTTATATCGCTTAATACAGTGCTAGCTTTCGAATTCGAAAATCTCTGTGAAATACTATTCATTTTTAATATTCCCTATTATAATTTGGCAATTCGTAAATATCGTAATGTTTCTTTGATAAGCACTTCGTTGAGCGATTATTTAACGTGAATTGTTCTACTATAAGTTAGTTATTTATGATAAATCGATGTCGCCACCCTTCAACTTACAATTCGAATCTGCGATAATAGGTCACGTGATTATCTTGGACTAATTTACATTAATTATACAATAAAGTCTATATATTATGTCATGGGGAGACTAAAACTCATAGATGTTCAGAAATCATTCTAGCTTGATTGCCTTTGATACCCCGCCAACATTATCATTACTTTCATTTTCTCTTTTCAATTCTCGTTTGTCTTCCGTAAAAGGAACAGAAGTTGTAGTGGTGATTGTAGATGGACTGGTGTTAGAAGAAGCAGTAGCGGAAGGCGCTCTGTGTGCCTGTGTTGACTTGTTGGAGAGGAATTGAGGTGGTTTAGATAATCCACCAGGTTTCGAAAAACTCTGCGGCTTGGATAAAGAATGAGTGAAGTTTGGGGGTTTAGTTAATGATGGTGATTCCAGTTTATTACCTATTCTTGAAGAATTAAACAGCGGAGGTTTAGATAATGCGGAGGTAGTAGTAGTAGGTGTAGTTGGGCCCGGAGAACTTAATTTGAAAACTGTGGTATCCTTCTCTGTTACTGTCTCTGATTCTGGTTTGGAATTTGGTGTATTTGAAGTTACTTCTTTTGGTGTTGACGTGCCAATTGAAGACTTTGCTGGTGTAGTCGCAGCAGGCAGTCTTGACGGTAAAGACCCCTGCTTTTCTTTAATAGACTTAGTCAATGCAATATCAAGAATTTTACTAACCTGTTGAGGTGCCTTTTCTACTAAGAAGCTTAATGCATTATCGCCACAACCAGCTTTTGCACCAATAACATTAACTTGTGCAATTGTAGTCGCAAGAGCTTTTGTAATTATCTCGGTTGTTGTCGCTGTATTGTACGATAACTTTCTGGCTTTATACAACGTAAACAATTCCTTTTGTAGATACGATAACGACTTTTTAGTATCTTGATTCATGCTTGTTGGGGGAGATGCGCTCTTAGGTTTTTCGCTTGCAACAGGGGCTGGAGAAGGTGGAGATTGTGATCTGTTGGCAGCAAGTTGTGCCTTAATATTAATAGGTAAGGACGAGGTTCCCGTAATACTAGCAGGAATATCCTCACGTCTTACTAATTCTCCATTACTGTTCATTTGAAGTGTTGACTGTGGTTTGAAATATAATGGAGCTTTGGAGCCAATTAAGCCATCTCTACGAATTTCGCTTGCAAGCTCTGCAATAGTTTTGGGCTTTTCTCCAGTAACTGGTTTGTGATGTAACAGGGAAATAAATTGGGTTTGAGGAATCCTGATATTAGAACCATATGGCGAAACAAAATTTCTTCCCACAATATTATTAGATATTGCTTGCTGTACCTCTAATCTCTGTTTCTGTTTCAATTCTTCGGCTTTTATGGCAGCTGCTTTAGCTTTAGCTGCGGCAAGTTCTTGTTGTTTCTTTCTTACTCTTTCTCTTTCACTTACAAAAGACTCATCAATAATCCACTTCCATTCATTATTATTATTTTTATTAAGTCTTTTGAAAACCTTGTTTAACTTTACATTATGACTTACCGAATATTGCCAACCATCAGGACAATATTTATAATAGGGGTATATTTCCTTTATCGCGTCATTAATTTCCAGAATGGTCAATCCTGATTCACCAGACTTGGATTTTAAGACATTTGTGACCATTATGGGATAAGAGAGTGTTGGCTTTATTCTAAACTGTTCAGGAATCTCCTCAAGGTTATACACACTTTTATTTGGCTTTTTTATATCCTTTTTCTTTCTGGGTAACTTAGGAATTGTAGAAGGTTCTTCTGATAACTTGGGCTCACAAAAATTAGGAACCTCAATTTCTGTACTAATCGTGATAGCTGGAAATCTTGTTTTCTTAGGAACTTCTAGAGTTATAAAATTAACAGGAACTTCAAGTTTTGGCGGAGGTGGCCTTCGAGGCACCATTGGCTTTACCATAGAAATACCTTGCGAAATCTTTAATGGCAAGCCACCGGATGATACTAAATGAGTTGGTAATCCAGTTAGAGTTGTTGTTGTAAGTCTATTGTCTATAATTTGTGTCTTAGTTAGTCCATTTACTTGTCTTCCGTATAATCTATTCAGTGTTGGCTGTATCGATGCTGGACGACCCATTCTAGGCATAGCTGGTTTTCCCATCAAGGGGGTAGTGCGTGGAAGTTGTTGTGGTATATGCATGTAAGTCTTCTTTAGCTGTTGTTTCTTTTTCTTCTCTAATTCTAGCTTTTTTCTTTTCTCCTCCTTCTCTTTCATCAAGTCTTGATGATGAGCATCAATAAGCGGGGCAAGTGTCGCTATTTCTTGATCTAAGAGGGAAAGACTCATATCAATATTAGTTAATTCTTCATCTTCTATTGAACCTTCTTGTTCCATATTGTGCTGATGTACTAATTTATCGATTTCATCTTCATCTTCTTCATCATCAATAGCACTTTCATTGAATTCAGCCAACTTCATTAAATTAGATTCTTCGATATCATTTTCGTCGCCAAATATTCTTTCTATTTGAACATTTATTAAACTATTATCTTCAACTGCCTTTTCTTCATTCAACTCCTTCAATATTTTCTCAAAATCCTCAGTAGCTGCAGACATTCTCTTCACAGACATAGATAGTCTCTTTGGCTTTGCCTTGATTTCTTTATCAATAATTGGGTTAGAATTTCTTGCATGCTCCATGCTTTTTTTATCTTCCTGTGATAAGTCATCTTCTATCTCTGCCTTGGTAATTTTAGGAGTAGGCGACTTTGAATCATAAATGTTTGACCTTAAATTAACAGCATCGCTAGGATTGAATGGTTTTGATGTTACCAGGTCAAATTCGTCATTACCATTGGTACTAACAGACGGTAATACAAACATAAATGAAATGTCTCCAATTTGAATTTTTGAACCATCCAATAATGGAACTGTTATGCCTTTTTCAACAAACAAGTCGTCAACGAATGCACCATTCCTCCCCAAGATAGATAACTCAAATCTCTGAGTTCCGAAGTTATAAAATATCTTCGCATGTCTTCTTGATATTGCTTTCTTAGATGATAAGTGTACATCTACGGCATGCTGGCTACCCAGTAGCACATCATTTGATTTTCTACCCAAAACTACTTGCAATGTTTGTACAAAGAATGTGAAATCCTCAAAATCCAATCTGGCATATGCTGAAATTTTAGAGCTTTCGTCAGTCTTACCTTCGTATCCGTTGAAAGGTGTCTGAAATCTAGTTTCTCTATTGATTTCAATAGAATTTGGAGACTGTGATTTACTTAGGGGACTTACTGTCTTATTTTCTTCATATTCCAGAACAAACTTACTTATTTGTTGCTCTTGTTTCTCAAGCGGATCCACGTCGGCTTGTTGTAAATTCAGGTCTACTTCTGTATGACTTTGATCATGTACTTTATCATTAAGCATTTCCTTAATTTCTTCATCTATACTCAATTTTTGTAATTGATTTATATCATCAGACTTTTCTTGTAGGGAATTACTATCAATTTGGCTATTAGTATATGATTTTTGTGCATCTTTCATATTGTTTGTTATGGAGTCATCGCCAAGTGATACACTACTCATCTTGGGTATTCCTCACTGTTCCTTGTATTATTAATTCGTATAAGTAAATATTCAATATTATAGCTTCTAAAATATGTTACCAGTCATCAAAAAGACTGATTGATCTGTAATTTCTAATTTCCTTCTAATAGCCTCTATCTAATATATAATTTTCGGTTATTCTCATTTCTCGATCTTTTAGTGCAAATTTGTCATCGCGAAGATTAACGCACCATATCAACCTCTTCAAATGAAGATGTGGGAACAGTCTCTTAGGTTACATAGTAAATAAGTTTTATTTAGATAACTACACAGTCACTGTACAGTGTTTTGGGATTTTTTTACCTCGTTATCTTTTAGCTACTTGAAAGCTCTGTTAACGTTAGTTCTAAGAGAGGTAGCTTGTAGATATTCTATACAGTTAAATACAAATTGGGTAAGAAATTTAATTCACTAATTGGTTGTTGATATATACTGTGACCAAATAAGCATGAAATAGAGGTCATTTTATCTATCTTTGTTGTATAATTCATAGATGGAAATTATTAATATTTAGTTCCTAATTTCTCTCTTTTTAACAAAATTATTAAAAATATTAAAATTAAAAAATATATTTTTGATTGGGGTAAGGATAAATTTATTTCATCTTCTTCAGCCGATAAAGAAGTCCTAAATAAAACATATTTCCACTTAATATACAAACCTAGGAAATTTATAACTACTATAAACCTATCCACAGACATTAGGAAGGGGAATAGAATATTTACCCATTAGAAACAATTTGCACCAAATCCAGAAATGATCGCATCTACGAAATCCAGGTTTTTTATAGTATGTAAATATTACTGCAAAAAATAAATTGCAAGATTTTGAAGAATCAATTTTGTTTTTTCTTACTTCATACAGAAATAAAAATTGATTACATATCTGATGCATAATTAAAATCTCTATCCTGATTCGGTCCCTAGCTATGAATTATTCCATAAAGTATAAAAGAGAAAAGGCTCCTATCTATAAATCGAAATAAATAGAGCAGGAGTTCATAATTAATCAGCCCAACCACGCATATTATACCTATTTCAATACTACTATAAACAGCTTTTAACATCTAGGAATGACTATCTCTGATAACCATTAATCAGATTATTGATTTTGTGACCGATTCACAGATTAGCGGAGGCATCGCACTATTTTTTTTTTAGTCTGGTTTGAACTGTCAAAACATCTTATGAAAGAAAGAATACAACATGGTATGTATCAATTCTAAACCCATTTTTACCAACATATTGGAACTATTTTCTAACGGTTATTTTAGGCCATAAAAAAGAGAACTACCCTCAGAGACAAGACTTCAAGAGCTAACACGAAATCATCGTTGAATAATAAGATTTCAGAATTACAGCAATTAAACAATGACGAAACATATCATGAAAATCCATTATTAAAGCTCCTGAAAATCAGTAAGAAAGAAAAACAACAGGCAAAATCTAATGATTTTGTCCAGAAATTAACTAATAAAGTGACCTTCAATACATCTAACAGCATAAGTAAATCCTCATTAAGAAGACGTAAAAGAAAGGAGAAGGAAGAATTAAAACCTAAAATGAATGAGTTATTACTTAACTTGCCGGAGGAAACTACCAAATTGGTAGATAATACTAAAAAAAATACTTTCATAAAAACCACTAAACAAAATTCAAACAGACCAAATCCTCAAAAGATAACAGGGCAGAGAGCCATTTTTGCTCAAGAAAGTAAATCGTTTACAAATGTATTGAAGAATACGCAATTCAGATCTTCCCCTTTTGACGCCTTAAAAAACGCTATTAAGCAAAATTTGGATAATAACTAGCATATAAAATTCTAACTATCTGAGATTTTCTCATTGTTCATCTAATAAACCCTGCAGCTGGAAGGCTTTAAAATGCTGACACTAAGGTCCAATTTCAGCTGCCAATATAGTACAATAGAAATAAAGCGTGTATAATTATATTACATAATGTATTACATAACGTCGTATTTTTTCGCGTATTGTAAATAAACAAATAAACACTAGAAGATCATACATTTTTTTGACGAAAATTACTAAATTGACGAAAGATCACTAGAATAAAATAAGTTTGGTTGTTTTCAAAGATCAATTATCAAGTATCTTAAAGGTATTAGCATAGATCAACAAACTTCTTCATCATGGGTTCTGTATTGGATCCCGTCATATCTAAAGATGCAAGCATAATTGGGGAAAGTACACACTTATATGATAGGGAAGAAGAAGATAATCTTCAGGGGACTGAAAACAAATTTGCATACAACAAACACAGCGAATCAACTTTTGATGATGAACGAATATTTCCTTGCCTTAGGGAGAATAATGAATGTGTTACATTCGATAATAATAATCCAGAAATAATAAATAAAGGAACATTGACAGCGATCTTGGTACACCTTACTTCACCCGAGATTGTTGATTATAACATGATTTGTGATTTTTTCTTAACATACAGAATATTTACAGATAGTGAAACAGTAATGGAGTTATTGTTAACAAGGCTAATCTGGTCATTGCAGTATATTAGTTCCAATGACGATTCAAAGGTTAAGATAGGTAAGTTGGTGCTTTTAAGAACATTTGTTGTTATCAGACATTGGATTATTAATTATTTTATTGATGATTTTGATCCTAAGCCAGAACTCTGCGAAATATTCTCTTCTACTATTAACGAAATAACTCAATCTACCTTAGTTGATAAATCAATGATATATGAAGCAAAAATTCTTGGTGACTTAAAGATCCATTGGCTTTCTGTACTTCAAGAATTTTGGAAATTTGATATAGATATTGATAATATTTCAGATATTATATTGGATTACCCCCTTCCAAGTACTTCAAATATAATGAAACATAAGAAATTATCTAAGTCTACCACAGAGATGTCTATTCATACCAATCCATCGTATAGACGATCAGCTATGTTGTCTTTATATGACCAAAAGACTCATCATAAGTGCATTGTTTTTGACAAATCAAATACTGAGGATGAAAATCCACAATTCTCTATGAATAATTTACTACTTGGACATAAAACCTCTAGAATGTCATTAAACTTCAAGCTAGCTCAGTATCAAGAACAGCAAATTTCTAAAATTCCACCTCAAAAAGCAAACCAGCACTCAAATAATTCCACGAAGCATAGCTACTTGAGTTTAAAGGATTCTTCATTAGAGATTAAGAAAACTATCAAAAATAGCGGTGAAACAATTCTGAATCACGAATCTCCAGAAGTTGGGTTCTCCACAAACGGTAAAGTAAAACTCCCAACAAGTAAAGTTGAATTCATATTACCTCCTACGCCTGTGAAGAAAATGGATTATGTTTTAAAGAATAGCACGCCAGTTTCTCCAACTAAAAAGTCAGTGAAGCAAAGTAACTCGACTGATGATATCACAAGCATGAAAAGAAATAAATCAATAAAAAAACTAGTTGATAACTGGAAAAGATCATTCAATGGGTCTCGGTTAGAATCAGAAAATATTGAAAGCTTAAATGACCAAATTGAAACAAATTCAATTATGAATGAAAAAATTCAAGTTGATACACTTTCAGACCCACGAATTGATGTTCTAAGCGCAAGAATTATTGATGAATTAGAATTTCTAATCAGAAGTTATATTTGTTCGACCAATGACACTGAGCATGAAATGCAAGATAAGGATGTATTTGTCGATGTAGAAGAAAATGCTAACTTTTTCAATCAATCTTTGGAGATGAGCTCACCCGAAAAGAAAACGTTGAAAAGTAGGAGCAGCGATCTTATGGAAGATATTAATAGTGATCAAAGTGATATGGATATCAATGATTTATCAGACTTGAACATTCTAAAGATTGACAATCTAATAAACAATGACGGCGAAATGATAGATGAAGCGATTATGAATAATGATTTGATAGATGATGAATTAATGAAAAATGTATTAATAAATAACTCTGGCCGAACATCATTTCAAAGACCGGTCAGTATCAACTGGAATGATGAGGGAGATTTAGATTTAGATAATTCGGATATTGCAAACGAATCAAAAAATAAAAGCATAACCAATCGTGATGAAAAGGTTGCTACCCAATATTTTGATACAGAGTCATCTGAACAATTGATTTTAAATTCAAAGGACACTTTTGAATCAGTGTCTACTCCCAGCAATTTTTCTCAATATGATGCTGAGGTTTCAGATTTAGGTATTGCATTAAGCCCCCAACTGAAAGACCAGCGCCCTACAAGGATAAGTTTACCAGAAGCTGAGAACTATAAAAGAAGATCCATGATATCTAAAAGATCATTAAATTCAATATTTCGCCAGGATTCTGCTAAGTCATATGTGAGTTACGATTCTGATATCTCGATGTCTAATCGTTCAAGAGATTCTATACATGCAGAGAATCATATGTTCAACTTAAGAAAAAAACATGGCTATAATAACCTTAGGTCATTAACTAAAGCTAGTGAAAGCAAGGCAATTGAAATGTCTCCATTCAACTATTCTTCACTGAATTCTTTTGTGTCCAGATCGTCATCACTAAGGAAAAGTGTTCGATTTAGTACGTTATGCGCATTAACAGAATTGCCATTTAGTACCGAATATGAGGATCACCCCACTCGGGATAAAATAATTTCCATAAACACGCAATTATCTACAAGGCTGTCGGATCCATTACATAGTTCAATATTTTCGACTGTTCGAAAAAGTAGAAGATCATCTGGAAAATGTCCCGACGAAAGCAATAACTCATCAACCAATTCTGTGGTGATTCCAGGTATTAGCAATTATGTTCTCAAGGAATTAGCTGCTATCCCAGACGAATCTTTGCAATCTAATGATCCGGTCGAGTTTGCATTATATAAACTTGAAGGCAAGAAATCTCAAAGGAAAAAGAGAAACAAGAGAGAATCTGTTATTTCTTCTAAATCTTATGAACAACATTCAAGACAAGGCAGTTTGCTAAGAGGTATTGACGATACTAACCTAGAAGAAAACATCCACCAAGATAAGAATGCTCACCAAGAAAACAATGATCCAATACCGGATGATTATCAAGAACAAATCAAAGACGAAGCTGAAAGAAATGGAGATAAAGAACATAAGAATATAAGCGTGGAGGATACTCAGGATATTTTAGATGCCATAAATAATGCTCGAACTGCGGATGTTATTGACCTTGACTCGAACAATGATAAATCAATCGAAGACGAAGTTAATAATATCAGTCCTTTAGCACCATCAAATCCCCCATATGTCCCTTTCAGAAAGATCTTAGATACGTATTGTCTAACAAACCAAAAATTATCAACTATCAATGCATTGGAGAATCGAACTCATATATCTTTTGTATTAGGTAGTGATTCTAAATCATTAGCAGAACATTTCACTATTATTGAAAAGGATTTGCTTCAGGAGATTGATTGGAGGGAATTAATTGAATTGAATTGGAATCAAGAATTGACCCCAGTAAATAGTTGGTTAGAAATCATCGTTAATGACACATATTATAATACTAATAAAGGTGTCAATCTTGTCATTTCACGATTCAATTTGATGGTCAATTGGATCATTTCTGAAATATTATTAACTAAGCGAGAGGAAGACCAAATAAGTCTAATTTCAAGATTTATCCATATAGCTCAAAACTGTTTTTCATTGCAAAATTACTCAACATTAATTCAAATCCTTTTGGCATTAAATTCAGAAAAGATTCAAAAATTAAAATCTACGTGGGTGAATTTAGCACCTGGAGATATTTTAATGCTAAAAAACCTCGATGAGATATCATCACCTTTAAGGAACTTTATGAATATTCGATTATGCATAAATAAGATGAAGCCGTCAAATGGATGTATTCCATTCGTTGGACTTTATTTATCTGACTTAATTTTTAATGCGGAAAGACCTAATTATGTTAAACTGATAACCAAAACTTCAGAATTATCTGATATTTCAATGAAAGAAAATAGCGAGTTAACGGCATCTACAGTATCAGGAGATCAACTGGATAGGCTTATTAATTTCTCTAAATTCAGAACCTCAGTTCACATTGTTAAGTCATTATCCCAATGTATTGAGTGGTCGTCGCATTACGACATCAAAGTCAACCCAGACTTATTATCAAAATGTCTCTATATTAAGTCTCTAGACGAGGACGAGATGAACTACTGTTTATCAAAACTAATTTAATCAGACAATACTTAATTTAAACTACTATTCACTTCTAAGCAACGTTTATACTATTTATGTACTTTAATGTAATTATCATACTATTGCGAAAACAATATAATAATCAATTTGTATATTGCTATCGATTAAAATGACCACATCTCACTGGAATGATTAAAAAATCTTAATCAGTTTCCTTTTTGATTGAAAAGATTTGTTGACCCAACATTTGATTCTACAAGGGGGGAAATCATGCCTCGGTAGTGTGTGTATATAATGTGCTAGAAGTGTCGCATAATAGCCGTAATCGAGATTGTGAACCAACTAAATTGATATTCACCAACCTGTAATTATCCTGCTTCATTGCAAGTAGAGATGCCATCTATAAGTAAAATTCAGAAGAATCCTAAGCTATGGGTCGGTACATTTATAGCAGCATCGGCTGTAGCTGTGGGCTACAAGTTATTCAATAAATATCTCGAGTTTTCTGAGGAAAATGTCCAAGAGGAATATAGTAATAAATCAATTGCATTGACTCTATCCAACTCAATATTGAGCTCCCAGCTACCATTGAGTGATATATTAACTAATTCTGAAAATGTTACTTTCATATTGCCTCCAAATTTGTCGATAGAGGATTTAGAAGACAAAATTTCAAATAGCCAACCTTTACCAAAGACGGTTACCCAGAACTACAAGTTATTAGATTGCTCAAATCTACAAGGTTATTACGCAATAATTAAGAGTCTACAACCTGACTTGTTACTCGTCTGTGCTGACGATTTAGGTGTTACTGTTCCGAAGGATATGCAAAGATTTGTAAAAAAGATTATTACTATCGACCAAAATAAAGACGATGTTTATTCAAAAATAGCGCCATTTTTTATTAGGTAATTATTAATTAATAGGTCATATATAGCACTTTTGACTGGTTTCAAAAGTTTCAATTAATACAATTATACTTATCAATACTATCTTTTTACCAGCCTCTCTTAGCTAATCTATCTTCCTTAGCAATGGAGTCAATGCTAACACCAAACATCAATTCACCGAGATCAGTAGAATATTCTAAAAGCTTCTTTGGGTCATTGTAATTAGTAGTAGCATCAACAATTGCCTTGGCTAATTTTTCAGGGTTTTGTGACTTGAAGATACCAGATCCGACAAAAATACCATCGCAACCTAATTGCATAAGTAAAGCAGCATCTGCAGGTGAAGCAACACCACCAGCAGCAAAGTTAACAACTGGTAATCTCTTATCCTTGATAACTTGCCTTAATAAAGATTCAGGGACTCTTAATTCAGCAGCATATGCAGCAATTTCTTCATCAGTCTTTAATGATGCAGCATATTCGATTCCTTGCTTGATTACAGAAATGTGCTTCACAGCTTCTGAAACATCTCCAGTACCAGCTTCACCTTTAGTTCTAATCATAGCAGCACCCTCGTTGATTCTTCTTAAAGCTTCACCTAAATCTTTGGCACCACATACAAATGGAACCTTGAATTTATGCTTGTCAACATGTTTGCTCTTGTCAGCAGGAGTTAAAACTTCACTTTCATCAATGTAGTCTATTTCCAAAGCTTCTAAGATTTGACATTCAACAATGTGTCCAATTCTGGTTTTAGCACAGACAGGAATTGAAACGTTGTTCATGATATCACGTATCATCTTAGGATCTGACATTCTGCAAACTCTACCAGAGCTTCTCATTTCAGCTGGAATTTGTTCTAATGCCATTACAGCACAAGCACCAGCTTTTTCAGCAATTTTTGCTTGTTCAACTGTGACGACATCCATGATGACACCACCCTTAAGCATTTGTGCTAAACCTGCTTTAATTTTAAAGTCTGACATTTAGGATAGATATTCTATGTACAATTTATCTAATTAAAATTCTCTAGTTGAAATATTACTATGAAAATTCTGATACAAACATTTGACAAGAAACCAGAACGTGAATTAACCACTTATTTATACCACAGATAAAAGGTTTTTGGAGACAATTTCCCCATAAGTGCATAAACCGCTCGTTGAATATTGACTCTGAGTCCCGTAAAAGCGAGAAGAGTCATATGCATATGCGCTTAGTTGACGTATGCAAGATAAATTAAGATTTGGAAAATCTTTATAAAAAGTCCATTATATCAGCGTTAGAATCTTTGCGCTTTCGGAATCCTACTACCGCTACATGACTACTGATTTAGCTATTACTGTGGGAGTTTTGGCACTTCAGGGCGCCTTTATCGAACATATAGATCTCTTCAATATTGCTACTGCTACTGGCTATACCCATGTGTTTAATTTCATTGAAGTTAGAACTGAAGATCAACTCAAACGTTGCCATGCTCTAGTCATCCCTGGTGGGGAAAGTACCGCAATATCCTTGGTTGCTCAACGTACAGGACTTCTCAACCCATTAATACAATTTGTAAATAGCGGTAAGCCAATTTGGGGAACATGTGCAGGCTTAATTTTTCTTGCTAGAGAAGTAGTTAATGGTAAAAAGGAGCAGCAAATATTAGGTGGATTGGATATTCAAGTCAAAAGGAATGCTTTTGGTAGGCAAGTTGACTCATTTGAGACAAATTTAGATTTTTCTTCATTTATAGAAGGTGCTACCGAATTTCCTACGGTGTTTATCAGAGCTCCCGTGATTACCAAGACATCCTTGGCGAAGCGTTCTGGGCCATATATAGGGGAATCTGAGAATGGTGAGCTAATTATTTACTCACAAAACCAACATTACAATGCAGGTGGGGTGGAAATTTTACATCAGCTACCAAACGGGTTTATTGTTGCCGTGAGACAGAATAATGTCTTAGGTACTTCATTTCATCCTGAATTGACTACTGATGTGAGATTCCACAAATGGTTTATAGATGAATTTGTACTCCCCACTATTAAGCTGTGAATATACACAGGATAAATACTTATCGCGAAATTTTTGTGTAAGAATATAAACTATTTACTGAAAACTTCTATATCGGTAAGATATCTACAGACGTTAACTTAGAAATATAGAATACATCGAATTTAGACTTGTATTATGCACCAAGCTAGGATGTACAGCCGATCAAACACGGCCCTGGTGATACCTAGAAGGGAATTTAATAGTAATTCAATGAATGCACATCAAGCAGATTTGATCATCGGTCCAAGACCCCAGCGGGAAACTCTTAAGAATAACCATATATTGTTCAACAGTTCTAATACAATCACCATAGGGAGACGTACAGAAGATGTTAAATCAGATAAGAGAGCTAGTTTACTAAGCGCTGGTTCAATTTCAGATATTGGCAATGAAATGAAAAGTGTGGAAGCGTTACAATTGACTGTTTGGTTTCATGAATTACGAACATCAGAGGAGGATATAATGCTAGACCCCACGGCTTTCCCAGGTGCCCAGATTGGCGATGTTTATGAGCTAGAGCCATTGCTGAAACTGGAAAAATTGTACTTCAGTATAAACCCTCAGAATTGGAAAGAAAATATTGAACAAACGAAATCAAAAATTCAAATGTCATTGCTTGCAAACCCGTTGCAGTCTGCATTAGATATACCTCCTAGGTCACTTGTACAAGTGAAAAAAGTAATAAATATTAAAGAAGCAGAAGCAGATTCCGTAGAAGTATACTTCAAAGATATAAATTTGGCAAGAGATTCAATGTGGCACCTATCTTCCCAACTTGTGAATACATGTGCATATTCAAACAAAAGATTTTCATTTTTGAATAGCAGATCTGGGATTATTAAGCATATATACAAAAATGGGAAGAAAGTATTTTCTGGATATATTAGCGAAGATACAAAGATTGTTTTTAGATCAGAAAGTGCAAAATTGGTGTTCTTAATTCAATTATCCAGGGAAATGTGGCATTTTGAGGAAAATGGAGAGATAATGTTTCATAAATTAGTAAACAGTATATTTCCTAAACTATTTAAAAGGTATAGGGACAATAACACTCACCACTCAGTAACAATTGTACTATTTACTAGTATGGATTTGACAAATATAGATTGGTTATCATTTGGACCAGGAGAGAGGCCAAATACGAGGCGTGACTATTTTAGAGTAGTAGTCGATCAAGTTCATTGCTTTCATTGGGATAAAATTATGGCAAATCTAAGGATTGAATTCGCAAATTTCAAAAGAGATATTATGCTTAAAAAGGAAAACAACTACTATGCAATGGAGGGAGAGACATTACCATCGGTTAAGGGAAATATATTGGAAGCTCTTAATCTAGGTATTTCTTTAGTCAGTGATAGATTTAGAGATACAGACTTAAAACATACATTAAACCATTTCATTCTCATCACTCCTGGAACTGGGATTTTTGAAGTTGATTATAACCAAATGCTTGAAACAAGTAAAAAAATGACTAGCATTGATTCTGCATTGGATATTTTCAGCTTAAGTCAACCACCGTTACATATTGTTCCATTGTTTTGTTATAAGATTAACGGAAAGTTATCACATTGTATTCCAACATGGTGCGATATTTCTTTCTATCAAAAAGTTAAGAGTATATCAAATCAGTGGATACCTCGTTGTAAAATTTACGAATTGCAGATGATGGGAGTAATGGCCAATGAGGTAAATGAATATGAAATTGAACGATTTCAGGTATTGGGAAATTCAAAATCAGCTCTAGAAGCAATGGATAAACATGATAATGCTTTGTTCCAGTCAGTTGAAAAGATAAAACAACATAAGGGTTATAACCAGAAGGCAAATAAACACTTTCAAAAATTTCCATCGTCTTCATCTCCAAAAGATACTAACGCCTTATCATTAATATGGAATAATAGGGTATCACTTCCACATACGAGTACTGCAAAGACGGATATTTCCACTACAATCTCTTCTGCATCTGGGACAGTGACGAATACAGACGTTACTGCTCTTTCATCCCTATATTATTTAAACAAGTCCGCTGACGATAAGCAGACAATTTCTAAAACAAAATCTATACAAAGCCTTCCTCAGGCAGCACCATTAAAGCATCCAGATAAGAAAATTGTCCCTAGAAAGTTAGCAAAGGAAAACCTAGAAGAAAATGAAGCGAGAAAAACAATTCCCAAAAAAGTTAAGCCTGAAATAGAGCCAAAGGATAGATTGAATTTGTTTTGGTCTACTATAGATAATCCTTCAAGGCAATATAAAATAGATAATTCAATGTATTTGGAGTACAGTAGATGGAAGGATGTTTTCCCATTAACGGTTAAAAGAAAAGCTTTCAAATGGAGATCATTGCTTTCTCCTGCTGCACTTCCAATAACAACAGAAATATTTCCAACCACCAATCAGTTAGAAACAAACTATACTTTCCAGATATATACCGTGTTTCTAAATAGTGAAAACCAATTAGAAATAGAAAGTAGTACCGATCTTATGAGGGAAATGATACAGCTAAGGTTATTATTAGGTTTTCAAATTTGCTTCGGCGAACAAGTTAAAAAAGTTGAATCAGAAAGAGTGTCTAGTGGAAATGTTGAAAATTTGTTAAAATATTTTCCGAAGGATAATTGCTTGGGAGCAAGAATATTCATGACTCATAATGATGAAATACATAGGATATTCTGTGATTATAATGGGAATATAAATGTTCAGCTATATCGGAAGATAATCAAACAGGAAAAGAATACAATATCATTGGGACGAGTAAATCAATATTCGCCACTTATAAGGACAAGGTATGCTGATGAGTACACTGACTCAAGTATTGATTGCGAAAGTTCTAAACCTAAGGAGTATAACTGGAATCAATTTGACCAGTTAATTGCTGGATTTGACGACGCCATGCCGAATAAATCAAAAGACTTTCATAAAATGAAATTTGTTGTTTTACCTGCTGATATTCCAAAAAATGCTTATTTCATCAACAATGAAAATCTAAGCGATGAAGAAATAAGAGTTGAAGGTTTGAGAAAACTTATCTCAATGATTGAAAGAGAGAAGTATACCAGAGAGAAGAAACATAAAAAGAAAGAAGAAATTTTACCAGAAATATCATTTTATACTGGTAATTTATACGACTTTTTAAATGAGCAAGCTGCAGATTATGATTTGACAGGTAATCAATCTGGTTTAATGTTGAGAAATCACATTATTTTGAATCGTAGTATCAAACTCCTCCTGTTAGTACAGGAGTTGCAAAATCCTAATACAGGATTGAAATTGGTAGATAGAACATGGCATTTCAAAACACACCTTCAGTGCTTTTTAGGAAATGAGTTGGTGTCATGGTTGATTGAATGCTTCGAAGATATAGATGATAGAGAAGAAGCAACTGTCTATGGTCAAGGATTAATGGATAAGGGTTTATTTAGACATGTTGAATCTCGTCATGGATTTTTAGATGGATACTATTTCTACGAATTTGAAGATGAGTATGCCGACAAATCTTATAAAGGAGAAAAGAGTAGCTGGTTCTCAAAGAAAATATCTGGTGAGAACAGTTCAAAGAATAACTCTGATACAGAATCTGTATTGTCTCCGATTACCAACAATCAAGAAGCTGATAACGAGTCGGCTAAAACTATGAAAACATTTAATTTAAGCAGAGCAGTGAAATATAATGTTGACCCCCTCAAAAAGTCCTTTAGGCCAGAGATAGTCACAGTGCATTATGATTGTGTTCATAACCCTGAACATTGTTACCATATTAGACTTCAGTGGTTAAATACGACCACGAAATTTATTGATGATACTATTAGTAATTGGTCAAGACTATTGGAAAGGCATGGGTTAAAGTTAATCGAAACACCATGGCAAGAGCTTTGTACGATTCCCAAATTAAATCCATTTCATTCTTTTGTTGATTTATCATTATCATTAAATCCCTGGACAGACCCTGAATTTCTGGGGTCAAAAGTTTTAACTCAAAATAGGTATTTTTTTCATCTATACCTATTAAAAAAATCTGATTTTTTATTAGATAATAGGACAACAGTTTTTTTCAAGAAAAGTAATATTGATATTACTTATAGTTGGGGACTGCCAATATTTCAATACGCCCAATTTATTCATAAAACGGGGTTTTATATAGTAGAATTAAGAGATAATGGTGGTTTTTTTATGTCTCCTAATAATATTCATATTGCCAGGATTAATTTGTTAACAAGAGATAGTGATCCTCAGAAAGTTATGCTTAATTTCAGATCAGCATGTAAAAGTGAAACTTTATTAAGGGATATATTTAGAGAGGCACAAAATAATTGGAGAGAGGAATTCCTGGAGGATTTTCATCCAAATAAGTACTAAATAATATAGAATAACTAATAATAAATTTAATTGGCAATTCTTTCTGCGATTCTAATAGTATCAGCTAAAACACCATGAGCGGTGACGTCAGCACCGGCACCAGCACCTTGAATAACCAAGGGATTTGGATATCTTTCAGATATAATAGAAACAACATTATCACTTCCCTTTAAGGATGCAAATGGATGGTCAAAGCCATATTTGCCAATCTTAACAGATACCTTCTTTTCCTTAACATCAACTTCTGCAACAAATCTTAAGACTTTTTGTTCAGCAAATGCATCGTCTTTGAGCTTTTGAATTTGGTCATCGTAGTTTGGCAATTTCTCTAAGAATTCACTAGCACTTTGAACACCTTCTAATTCCTTTGGAATCAAAGATTCAACAGGAAAAGAGGTTGGGGATTCAACATCTAAACCAGAAATTCTAGCCAAGATGGTAGCCTTTCTAGCAACATCTAAACCATTCAAATCATCTCTTGGATCTGGTTCAGTGTAACCTAACTCTTTTGCGACGGTAACAACATCTGAAAACTTTTCTTTAGTATTTGGATCAGTAGTACTTAACTTGTTGAATATGAATGATAAACTACCAGAAAAAATACCTTCTATTTTTTCAATCTTGTCACCAGTAGTAACTAAATCCTTCAATGGTCCTAAGATAGGTAAACCAGCACCCACAGTCGCTTCATGGTAAACTAAACCGCCACCGTTAGCAGAGTTTTCGAAAATCTCATTCCAGATTTTAATATCGGAAGAGAAAGCTTTCTTATTTGGGGTTGCAATGGAAATACCTTCACGAATGATTGTAGGGTAGTAGTCAGCAAGTGCTTGATTAGAAGTGTTATCTACTAAGATAGTTGGCTTAGAGGCGGCCTTCAAGTACTTTACCAACTCACCTAATGGTAATACAGGCTGAGCAGATGCAGTTTTGTAGGTAGACAAGTCAACTGGCTTGTAGTCGGATGAATATAAGGCTTCCTTAGAAGATCTTGCTAGATAGACAACATTGAATGCAATGGAGATCTTTAAGTTATTCAATTGGTTGATAAATGATGAACCAACAACACCAGAACCAATAATAGCAACGTTAACGGATTTTGACATTATAAAAGCAATAGTTTGTTATACTTTGACCTACGAAAACCTATACCATTTTTCAAAAGTATTGTAATAGTCATACCACGTGACTCATACATGGGGCGTTACACAAAAGATTATTTTGAATGCAAAATTTGCAATTGATAAAGTGCTGCGTTTAATATAACTAATACATTATTTATATAAATAAACTACAACATATTGTATCAATTTCATATTAGCATGTAGCATATATATATAGAAAATGCTAATATATTATTATCAAACACCTTATAACCTTTCAAACAACCATTAACATGTGAGATTTGTTACCCCATGAAAACAGTTTTTAGCACTTATTTTAGCCCTTAGTTATTTAGTAGACTAGTTATGTAAAATGCTCTTTGTTTCTTATGATTTACATCAAATTACCGTACAGGAAAGGATCGTGAATTAAGCAATATTAAATATACCTAAAAGAGAGGCATCATAAGTATTAGCTAACTCTTCATAGTAGAAATTTCCAGGTCTATAGGGGGTGATCAAAATATCCCATTCCCTATCTGTAGTTATGGTTGATTGAAAGTTCAACAGAATGCCATATGCTCGTCTTTAATTTCCTCGGGTTGGCGCTATTCGGTCTTGATTCTTTCTCTTTACCATCATATCTTGAATATCCAAAATCGATTAAGTATACCTTATTTTCCATACTAGAGTATAATTATTTTCTTTCTTTATATCACCAAGTAATATGTTATTTGAGGGGACTGCAATTGTCGTCTTATTAATCTGTATATTTCTCTGTCTTCCAAATTCAACTTATTCAACTTTGGATTAATATACTTCAATATGATAAATGTCCCGTCGCATGATAGTATTTATCAATATAATAATTAGCGAAGACGTTATTTTGGTTCACGTATAGACTATTAAACCTCTTGTCTTTGGTCAATTTTTCATAGGCTGTCTTTTCTGAGGAATAAGCTTTTCTACAAGTCAAAACAGACTTTTCTCTACCGATTCTAGTTATACCATGTACTCTTCTAAACATAAAAGGATCAAAAACTTTCACAATATACTTATACGATTTACAATTTCCTCCTGAGATCTTCTTATTTTTGCAGCCACGTATTTCATGGAAATTAAGATCATCTGTTAAATTGTTCGAATAAACCAAGTTGAATTCTCTTTTTGCAAAACTTCAATAATGGTATCTTCTCCTTGCAATGAAATTTATAAGTTGGCAGTAAAACCTTTGCTCATTGAGTTAAATACTTCAAGTACTCTTCATCAGTTTTTCTCACATATTTGTAAATTTTGTAAAGGTAGCTTTATCTTCCAATTTGTCGTCTTTGAATACTTCATATGTAAACGAAATAAGAGCTCCTTCCAAAGTCAAGCCTGTGGATTGACAATCAACTAACCTATATTTTAAGGGAATGTCTTTCCACTTTTTAAAAATATCAGAACCTTTTTCCTTCATCAAGTCTTTAGCTTTATCAAGACCAATTTCTATCAAAAATATGAATCTGTTAGTATCCCTTTGTTTTTTTCGATTTGAGAATATTTCAGAAAGAATTTGAATAAGGAAACTTGAAGTACATCTATCATCGAACTTTAGTACTTTCTGTCCTTTCAATGCTGGTAATGCTTTCACTTCAACAATTACAAGTGAATTTTTTACTGGGTGTTTCAAATAAGCACACATATCGGGGTGGGGATGAAAGAGATCATTCGTTTGATTAGGATCTTTAGTTTGAACACCTGCTGGAGCAACTTTATTTGTTTCATCAACCAAAATTTCGATTTGTAACAAAGCGGCCACGAACTTGCATATTGGTTTAAACAACAATTCCTTGAATCTATCTATAAACGAGCTTTCAGGTAATTTGTAATATCAGAAATAAAGTCATGATTACTAAAATCTTAATTTAAGCAAGCACTCAACTACATTTTGAGCTTTTTCAAAAGTGAATATATTGTAAGCAAAAAGGTCTGTATTTAATATTTGCCTCAAGTTATTTTCAAATCTCAGTAAAGCTATCTCACAATTATCTTCAAAGTGCACTTGAGAAAATGTACCGATAAGAATGTTATCGGTTGCATGGCTTTAGTTGTATAATCAAGATTATCGGGGTTTATTAGATGACCATCTGAATCAAGATATTCATAATCCGTGAATGGTAGAAACACAGAAAAGACAAAAGCAACTTTCCACCTTGAATAATTGGCTGTTATATATTGCTGATAATCTCTAAAAATTCTTGGTATTTTGCTTGAATTTTGATGTTTCAAAAAACTTCAATGATAGATCATTATTTGTTACATACGAGTTTTCTGCAAATGACTTTTTGGAATCAAATTTCGTAATTGAAAAGTTATTGAAATCAAAATCATGGGGATTAAGGTGGTTTTCCTTAAATATATATTTATATATATATTTGTATAGTTTACATTCTTATATTGTGATTGAGAGTGAATTCATTTACTTAGTGCCAGTAGGCATATCGATTGCTAAACACTAAAAAAGTAGTGTCTAAAGATTGCAAAATATTTTATGTATGTACTAAATCGCATACAGGTTTTGATGAATGCGGTAACTTTATAATACTTGTCTAATCGCAATAACCCTTATGTTAGGTTGATATCAGTATTGAAAATTTGTCTACTTGTCGTTTCATCTTATATTGGTAACTTAAATGTTAAGGCCGATTCTACCACTGGGCCATTTTCTAACACATGGCCCTTGAAGGTTTTCTATAGTTATCAAGTGAATGTTTTACCACATGATTTAAAACGATTTAAATGAGCCTTTATCAGAGATGACATTGAAATATAATAAAGTGCTCATTTAATTAGTAATTTTTTAGTGTAATCATATTTTAATCTATTAGAACATTGGGGTTTTCAAAATCTGAATTTTAATATATTTAATCTAATTTCTTCTATGTCTATTTGTTAGCCGGAAACACTAAGAGATACATGTAGACTATATTAACAATGCAACACTTATCAATAAAAATAATATTGAGTTAGACGAATAAAATAAGCGACTTGCCGAACTTTCTTTAGTAGTTGAGTTATCTATATCAGTACCATTTATAATATAAGTATAATTATTCAAAGGCTGGGGAATCAATCCAAAGTTTACCAACCTATTAAAATCCCATTCAATGGTAGTCTCCGTTTTAAAGCACCAGAATATCCAACCCATAGTCTTAGAACTGTATTCACTCAATTGCATCTCTATAAATTTTCTATAATTCTTGCGTGTAGTAGCATTCCATGATGCCCACTTATTTATATTAGAGCAATCCCCAATTCGCTTATTTGTATATGGAGGAGTTCCTTCGTAACGAGAACCAAGACCTACTCCGTTTAACCAAGGTGTACAATCAGTCAAAGCAGCAGACCACTCCCCTACAAGTGCTGGATGATAGTCTAATTCATCAGAAATGGAAGAACTATAGTCTTGGATACTGTCTAAGTGACTCTCGATTGTCAGGTTTAATTGATTGGAATCAAAAACCTCATAGTGGTGATGATCAATTAAAATATTATAATTACTTCCTGATGAGTTCGACATATTCCCTGGTTTAGATAAAAAAGAATTCCAATACCCTATCTGCTTGAATGCATCGTGAAATACAATCGTATTATTTAGCTGTTGAATTTTCCTTGCACTACTATATGTCTCCAGATAAAATTTCTTTATTTTATCAATAGAAAGCTCGGTACTCAAAGGCTCATTTACCACTTCAATACCTATTATAGTATCCTTGTACTCATCTGCAAGATCTGAAGTACCGTACTTTGTATAAATTTGGTTTAATACGTTCTGAGAAACATTCCAATATTCAGTTTTGTTAAACCACCCTGGATATCCAATATCTCTATAACCCGAGTTATCAAATCCATTCTGTGACCCAGGATGACCATGCAAATCTATCCAAACTTTTAAATCGTACTTCTTCGACCAAGTAAGTGCTTTATCAAGATACTCTTGAGCACCACTTACATATGGGTCGTCTTCTAATTTCTCAAAGGCCCAGTATCCTATTGGAATACGAACCATATTGAGGCCATACTCCTTTATCTTTGCAAAATCACTCTCGTTATACCAAGTATTCCAATGTTCTGTTAATCTTTTTTTAGCTTCTTCTTGTCCTAGCGTCTTACAATAGTGATATTCATCAATGGGAATGTCAACTTCAGTCGAGTTTCTAGATTCATTAAAGGCCAAAAATAACGATGGCGTAATGTAGGGTTCTAAAACTAACCATCCTCCTAATGCCACTCCTTGGTATTGAAAGCTATTCGAGTTATATTCTTGTTGAATAATTGTAGTACTGGATGTTGTATTGGAAAAGCTCGTATTAAATCCTAAGGCTATTCTTGTAATAACAAGAATATAAGTTAGCTGGAATATCCACTTATGCATTGAAAGTTTTACTATAAATAGTAAAGAAGGTAAATCGAATTAAATTGGTCGTTATCTATATATTGAAAGAAGTTTATTCTATTAATAAACAATAGAAGTCGGATTAAAGAAAAAAGATGTGAAAACAACAGGATACGTAATACAAGTAAATGCGTTTATTTATCATTACATATAGCATGTGTAAGTTAAATGTAAAGAATATATACAAATTTTTCATTAAATTCATAGTACTCTAATCATTAGATAACCAAAAGAATCAACTTTTAATTCATTTCTCAGTAAATAGTAATTCTGGTAATAAAATAAAGAAGTTTCAATATTCCAAAAGTTCATAATTGTGACTAATTTAATCTAAGTCTTCTTCACTTGGCTTAACTTCCGGTTGGGCAGCACCAGCACCTCCCAAGATGTTAGTAACAGCAGCAGGTGGTTGAACGGCAATCATCATAACAACAATTTCGTAAACATCTTCAGGAACAGATCTTTGGTAAATTCCTAAGATATCAGTAGGGTTAGGGTAGACAGCTAATGCCTTGTAGAAACAGAGAGCAGCATCAATCTTCTTATCTGGTAAAGTGGCTAATTGTTCACCTAAAGCAACTTGTTGCATGAAAAAGTTTTCCTTTTCAGATAACTCAGTTGGAATAGGATTTGTTTTTAAATCCTCGATTAATGCAGCCTTAACATTTTCTAACTTAGATTTCTTGTCTTCTTCTTGCTTCTTTTCAGCAATCTTCTTATGGTGAAGAGACTTCTTTTTCAAAGACTTTCTGAATTCTGGTGAATTTCTACGGTTGTAGTCGAAGTAAACAGCATATGCTGCAAATGCTGATACGGTAACAGCGGTGATAGTAAGAAATTTACCCATTTGTGTCTATTATTATATTAAAGTATAGTGTAATTAATCATTCATATCCGATTTCGAAAATTTTCAAAAAAAAGTTGCACGATCACATGATACATCACATGACTATTTATCTTACACAAAACTGCCGCATTCAGTGAGGTAAAGAAAAAAAACGAATCCATGATTGGTCTAATATTTCAGAACTTAAAACAAAATATTAGAGAGTAAATTAATAATATTGAAGGTGTAATTATGTCAGAAGTTGAAAACACCGTACCATCTAAGGTTTACCCAGACTCTACCTTTAAATTTCCATCTTTTTTGGTCAATTTATCCAACGCTAGTGCATACCCACCTTGGAAGCCTGTTGATACCAAGAAGGAAACTACTCAAGTATTTAAATTCGGTTTCTACACCACTGTTGGTGCCTACGCTTGGTTATACTTATGGAAGAGAACAACATTTAAAATAGGCTTACCTGCTACCGTAATTGCTTTTGCTACTACTGCTACTGCTGCTAAGGGTATTGTTACCAATTTAAGAGAAACTAATGACGGATGGAACACTTTCTGGGCCGTTGGTGCTGGTAACTTGGTCTGTTTGTCTGCTGGATTCAAGAGCATGCCAGCTAAGAACAAAATCTTAACTGGTTTAAGCGGTGCAGCAATCACTGCCATTATAGACCATGCATACTGGGCCCAATCCACAAGTTTCGCTGGTAGAGATGCCAAGTATGTTGGTGCCAACACTGATGAAAATTTAGAAAAGCAACAATTCTGGGATATCTGGAAGAGAAGACCATTGTCCCAAACTGTTGAAGAATTAGGTGCTGGTCGTGGTATTTTAAAGCCTTAAATTTAATCTCTTACCAGCACCCACTGTTTGTACACATATCTCATTATATTTATATCATTCATTACATAATTATGCTGCTATAGCGTCTAAATATAAATTAAATTAGTAAATGTCTAATGCAATGCTTAATGTCTTTATAACTAACTTCTCTAGTTCACCGGTTCGTTAAGCATCTTATAACATTTTATAGGGATATTCTAAACTCTTCATCTCTTTTAATTTCCATAACTTCTTCTTTCTTTTAGTGGTAACATGCTCAGCAAATACTTCCTCGCAGTATTTCTTCTTCCACTTTCTGATGAAACTTGGATCCCAAAGTTCACTTGCCACTCCCAAATCCTTACAACATCTCATCAAGGCATTACTCTTACATCCTTCTAAAGCAGTAGTGATCTTCTCCTCGCCTCCAAAGTAATCTTGTTCACCTCTTGCCACACTAACTAGTCTTCCTTGACAAATCAACGCATATTCTCGACTTATTTGCTTAGGTGTAATCAAAGATTCTGTTCTAGGAGCTAATCCCCAACCTCCGGGTCCAAAGGCTTTGTTTAAAATTCTACGATATTTAATTTCTGGTAAATACAAGAGGCCATCGGGCTTTATTTCTATGTCTTCATTTGCCAATGGTGCTAATAATATATCAGCTACTTCTTTAGCAAATGGTTGAGATCCCAACCCATGAAAAGATCCTGACCAATCAATTTGGTAGTCGGCACTAGTATTGGAAATAGCAGGAGAGTCTTTAAACGATGGAAGGCTAATATTCAGTTCGTCAGCATCATTTTTGGTAGTAGTTGTGAACGATTTTGCTTTAGTATACCTTATCGTTGAATACTGAGCACGGAAAGTAATACTTGTTATACCGACTCTATTCTGGTTTAATGCCAATTTCAAACCTCTGGAATACATTCTAGTTTAGATACCTTTTCTTAAGCAAAATCTAGTTTATGATATTTAAATTATATATGTTTATATGCAGGCGTATTTAATGCTCATACTTAATTGTCTTTCAATAAGCTATTAATATAATTATTTATATATAGTTTATAAGTGGCGCATTCATAATTGGAATTGAAATCAGAAGAAGCACACCCAATACTTTTTATGATAATAAATACGAGTCTAAAATTATAGTTTATTGAAATTTTAGCATTATATTCTTTTGCAATATATTAAGTAAAATCTTCAAATCGCAAAATAGCCTCCCCATCAAAAGGATGTAAAGTGAAAGCTGAATTGTCTTTCCAAAAGCCTAAATAATCGTCGATCAAATTTAAATTAGTTTCTGCATCATCTAAAGTAGCTGTTACAGCAGCTAGAAAAACCGACGTAAAGGAGCTAATTATTAGTTGAGTACCTCTGGTTTTTTGTTTAAGCAATTCATTGAAACTTTTAAACAAATGAAACCAGTCTTTTAAAATTTCTCTAGTAATTCTATCATCAAAATGAGTAATAATCAAATCGATTTGAGCTTCATCGCATTGCTTAAGCCATATATCTCCAGCAACTAAACACATGACAGCATTATAAACAATAAAAGCATCGGGACTGAAGATTCCATTTGAATAACCCTTTTTCTCTCTCAACTCAGCAACAATATATATACTATAAGATGCATCAAAAGCAAATTTTATCAAATCTAAAATGAAGTCCAGGGGAGATACTCTTATCTTCTCTTTTGTTATTAATAATAGGAACGGAAATGACAATGAAAGAGCATAATAATGATACAAAAGCAAAACATATGATTCATAATTATTTATGTTATTAGACCCAGCATATGGTAGCTTTTCAAACCTTGCAATCATCTGCGATTTTATATCAGCTGCTAATCTCAAATTTTGCTCAAGAAGTATTTCTCCAGAACTAATGATTTTGCTCCTAAGATCCAAAACTGGATAAAATTCAATACATATGTCAATGCCATCTAACCAACTATCTGCATTTGCTATACTACATAAGCCTGATATAGTTGGCCGATTGATAGTAATTTGATGGACTGGAAAATTCAACATTCTACCCATTTGAGTATTTATTCTTATAGAATATTGAAATAGAGTCCACCATGTACGAATCTGTTCTTCAACTAAATCTGAACAGCTTAAATGCATTATCAGTGATTTTCTATGTAAACCGATACTTTTTGCCTGACTTAACGCCACTTCAAGTAGAATATAGCCACTTTCCTTTCTACCAAACAATTCACAATACGCTGAATATAAAATCATAAATTGGATGCTTTCTGTAGAAGGAGTTATTAATAATTCAGGGATAAAATAGTCTATTGTTGATAAGCAATATTTTATAAAGTTTTCGTTCTCTTTATTTGAGTAGATGGGATAAAAAAGGCTACCTAGAATCCATACCATATAAATTAAACATATTTTAATTTTTGGTAAACTTTCTTTATTTATATTGTGAGTCTCAATCAGTTTCCAATACATATTGTGGATAGATCTGAATTTTTGTTCATGGAAACAATAAAAAAATGGGTGTATTTTATCGAAAAAAATATTAACATAATCATCAGCCAACACTTTTGTTATTGCAGGACTTATAAATAGATTGAAAGCAAAATTCTGGTCCGTTTCATTTTTAACGGAACTGATAGGATGAGTATTATAGAAAACTTTATGACAGTTTTCAATTGAAGGACTAAAAATGTAATTATTTTTTGAGATTATATCATTGGTTAAAGTTAATAAATAAGAAGGGGCTCCAAAGGGCCCGATGTAGTGGTGATTTCCCCCAGCATCTATTAAATGAGTGTCTTTCTCTAAATCTCTTTTGTCTGCCACAGTTTCTTCTGGGATGCTCAACAAATCAGATGAAGGTCCCATCCTTGCGGTGTTCTCTTTCATATCTTGTAATTTGGACTGAGCTGTTAACCGTTTTGATGATGTTAATGATACAGCTAATTGCTTTAGACCTTTGATTTCGTTAATTTCCAATCCTTCTCGATTTGGCATTTTGATACTCAACTGTTTCCCTATCTGGATCAATACGTCAATATTATTTACATCCTCGTCTGGATATATTCCTTTCAAAAGCGAAAGTAAGCATTGATAATGTAATCCAATATTTTCAAGCGGAAGTAGTTCCTTCTTTTTTCTTCTTAATGTTGTTATACATTTCAAATTCTTCTTTCCACATGGTATACATGCTTCTTGAATATCTCCATTTTCATTGTCTCTTTGACAAGCAATCTTTTTTATTTTACAGTAGTCACAACTAAATAACGCTTTTTTTCTTTTTTCATTAGATACTACCCGGCGATTGGGCGCTCTTATCTTCATACTAAATATTTTATTCACTTGTTGAACTTTTATTTTGTGGACTGAGCCTTCAAGTTGTTTTACAAAATAGTACAATTTTTAACCTAAACTAAAATATTATCGAAAGCATTTTAATTTATTTAGATGTGGAGTATATTGAGTATTCGAAACAAATTATGTAGAATTTACTTAGAATTCCGAGAAAAAATCATGGGGTAGTCCTCACTATCGCCTCTATATAAAGACTCATCTATAGATATGAGTCCGATTTCTTCTTTTATACGAAATTGGATCATTTTTAAAAGAGAATAAAGGGTTGATAGAATAGGCGTACGAACATTATTCTTTTTTGCAATTCTCAATGGGTTTCCCATAATGACTTCAAGTTCCAAAAGTTGTCTTTTTCTCATGTCTAGCATCATTGAAGGACTGTAGAAGGAACCATCACTAATATGCAAATATTTATCTTTAATGCCAGGATCAATATCAATGCCATTACTTTTTGCAATTAAAATTAATTCGTCCATCGCTGGCTCAAAGAGTTCTCTATTACCATTGTTTATCTGACATCTTGTGACATCCATATTTACAATTGCTGTAGTTGTATTAAAAATTGAATTGTATATTAATTTTTCCCATCTAGTTTTCTGAACGTTTGAATCTTGGACAACTTCGTTCTTATTGTCATCATTCTCGTAGATGTATATGAAATTTTCAATAGCAGATCTCTTTAATTGTTCATCAACATTTGGGTTGTGAAAAGTTCCGAGGAAGAGCCGGTCTTTAAGCAGGTTTACGATATGGAAATTCTTATTTACTGAATTAATTAGCGAGACCCCACTCAAGATAATATTATTCGGAAATTTTTGAATCATGGGCACTTCAATTCCTAGGCCATTTTGTATTAACACAATAGTGGTCTTCCATTCTGTAACCGCAGGCTCTATAATTCTTTCACAGGGAGTTACACTATCTGGAATATTCTTAGTAGTTAAAACAATAAAATCAAAAGGACCATGCTGATCAGCCGCATCATTAACTGATCTTTCAATATGATCTGGCTTCCAGCCTCTTATATCTCCGTAGGTTACTGACAGAATAGAATATCCATTCTCAGTTACATACTCATACCCAGATCTAACAACTAGTGTAACTATAGATCTTTTATTTAATGTGAGACTAAGTGCGGCCATAACTCCTACACCACCAGATCCAACAATAAGTACCTTTGGATAATACATAAGAAATTTGTGGACTCTCTCCTATCCTAAAATAAATAGAAATAATTAAATAATCTTAAAAGATTATATACTTAAATATTTTTGAAGTAAAATACGGATGAAAATACAACAAAGTTCCGAGATATTTGGTGGAGCATAATGAAACCAAATCGGAAAATGTTACACCAATGATCCGGCTGACATATGAATTTAATCTATATTATTTTGCTACACCTATTCTAAATAAATGAAAGATTATAGATGGATATCAAATATTATACTTATATATGGGATGAAGTATATAATACGTTTCCAATTATTATCTAAACATTCAATATAAAATCAGGTCTCTTAATGATTTGAAATTGCGTTTTTTTGCAGTATTAAAGAAACTTGTCTATATAAAGAGGTAGTATTATTAAAAAAGTATGATTCATTAAATTAGTTCTCATTAGTAATGAATTTGTGGGATTAATAGTTGCTTCTCTTTCAAATTTACTACCGTCTTTGATATATATGGTCTAGAGAGAAGTATTTAAAATAGTTTAGTTGAGTGAAATTACATAAAACATTTGTTTCGCCAGATTTAAGTTACTGATATATTTTGGATGCAAGTTTATTTCTAATATTACATTTAAGAATAAATGTATTAGCATAGAAGAATCTAAGACGGAGCAAATTGTATTGTGGTAATGGAAAATGAAATCATCTGTATGCTTTCTACCAAGATGCACTGATACACAATTTGATAAATATTATAATTTAATTAATAAATATGGAAATTTTCTAATACGAATTTAATAATTGAAATCGTATAAGCTGAATATAACTTCATAAATATAACTTCGGATAAAGTTTCAGACAGAAGTAATAATTTAATAATATCTTAAAGAATACTCCGAAGTAGCTATCTGATATACATTTAATAGGACAATTGGTCCAGAATAAGATCATAAATAATACCAATCATTCTACAAAGCTGCAGTTTATTTTGATTTACTTACGTTCATCATTCATTCCATAAAACAGAAGATAACTGGCTAGAGCAATTTCGTCAAAGCCTTTAATTTGATCGTAAGAAACTAATTCATCTAAACCATGATCTCCAGGGAATGCACCATATTTATTACAGATAGGGAAATATCTCTGCTTACCATCTGTCTCCTCTTTACCCGAATTAGCGTTCATAATTCTTTTTGTATCATTTTTACGAACATCTAGTAAATTTTCACATTTTTTGCTCATTTCTTTGGATTTCACAACAGCCTTGGTAACTTTATTCTTTAATCTCTTAAAGGTAGCACGCAAATGATTAACTGGAAATTTTAACGAAATATATTCATTAGAAAAAACCGTTGACGGCAGTTTTCAGCACATTGAAAGTATTTAATAAAGTTGTGTTTTTAATATCAATCTCCTGAAAGCTAGTCGCCATATCATTAACAATTGGTTTTATAGAAGAAATAACATTGGATGTGTTCTTAATGTCTCCTCTCATGCTTTGAATATTAGTAGATATATCACCAACATATGAATTCATTGTACAAATGACATTAGATGTGTTCTTAATATCTCCTCTCATGCTTTGAATATTAGTCGATATATCATCAACATTTGATTTTATAGACGAAATATTATCAAATACGTCATTAAATTTAGATTCTTCTCCTATAATATTAGATGAGAAATTTCTAACTTCATCCCTTAAGCTGTCAATATTTGTTGCAACATATATTTTAGTGCAGTGATTCCAGATTTTTGCTTTGAGAAAAGAGTTGGAGACTATTTAATCGGTTAATACATTCTTTATCCATAGTTGAATACATTTAAGAATTATAGTTATAATATTAAAAAAATTAGCCAAAGGACGTATTTCTTTGCTAGGCTATATTGCCTCAATTCTGTTTTGTGACAATTTTGCATCTACTTTTATGCAATACTTAAATTTATAGGACTACCAACACTATTAAATTTTCTACTCACTAATATATAGCATGTAATATATGAATTATGGAAGAGCATCACCCTTATTAACTCCAATTATGGAAAATAGTTGTATTTTCCTCTCCCATAATGTGTGAGCTTCATTGACTACATAAAAACGTAAATACTTTGTTAGAAGAGGTCCGCTGAGTTTCTCTATTTGGTCAGAAGAACTAAATTCTTTAATTCTCCATTAGCTTCTTCAGGGTAATCTGCATCATTATTACAAATAGGGCAGTATTCTCTAAAATGTCCTCCTCCACCTTTCTTCTTAGTGAAGTTCAAAACCCTGAAAATTTGGTTGGAACAGATTTTTTCAACAGATTGAAATCTACCATCCATTATATCAAAGTCACCTATTAGGTCAGCAATGGAAGTCTCTAAACCTGAAAAATCACTTGATAATCTATTGACGTCGGCTCTCAAACCACCATAATTCGTAGATAACTCTCCAACGACAGTATTTAACTTTGATAATTGGTAGATAATCCATGTAAAGAACCAAAATTTGTAGATAATTCTCCAACTGTAGCATTTAAACTTTGATAATTGGTAGTTAATCCATTGATGTTGGTTCTCATAGCGCCATAATTCGTAGATAATTCTCCAACGACAGTTCTAATTTAAATTCATATCTTTACATATAAAACAATAGAAATACAAAATATTATGACAACCTGATTCGCTATTACGGGATAAAAATATGGGTTTCATCAATGTACTAATCATATGACAATAACTGGTATAAAAGAGAGTAAATTTTTTTAGTAAGAATTGAATGCTTATTTTTTTAGGGAATCAATTAAATTTAGAAGCAACAATTGCCGCATCTTACACATATGCATGCATAAAATATTTTGCAATCGTACCCCAGACATTTTCATCACCAACCAGAAATTAGTGACTTAATACAAACACACCTGGAGAAAAATAGATTTTACACTAATGCCTCAATATATTTATTATCTAAATTCACTTTAATCCCCATGATTTTTGAATTTAATAAATTTTCAACAACGAAATTTGATTCTAATAAGGTATTTGCAGAGAACTCTTATGTAAGTAATAATGACTTATTATTGTGATATTTTGAGACACTGAGTCAAGCAAAATATCAGGAATTTATAGAAATTATGAGCAATAAACAACCACCAATTATTAAAGTTGGAAAGTTGCATATGTCTCTTTTGCAGTTCTACCATTCACGGATAATGAAAGCTAAATGATATTCAAGATACGAGGGTAAAGAGAAAGAGTCACGACCAAGTAATACTTATCTTGTTGAAGTTCAAAAACTGTCAGAATTTCAATAAACCATGCCCGATAACTAGAGAATGGGCTATTTTGATCATACCTATAGATTAGGATTTTCTACTATGAAGAGTACGTTGAAATACATGATGCCAGAGAATTATGATATTTATTTATTACTATTATTGATAAACATTGCAGTCTCTTTCAATTATTCTATTATTATTATATTATTGATATAATTTCATCCATCAAATTAGAATTATTTTTGTTCGTAATAGTTTTCCTGGGATTTTTATCACAAATCATATCATATCATAGCTTAGATATTTTATACAAATATACAATCCTGACTGATTTTGAGAAACCCCGATTAATCTTACTAATCAACCCTTTTATTCATGATAATCGTCTCAGCAAAATACCTCTAAGAAGAAAGAGATTGCTTGGGAAGATTACTTATGAAAATTGTAGATATTTTATTGAGTTTAATCTAATTGTTATTGATATTCTATCTCTCTGATTAGGATTCTGAATCTGTTGCTTGATTGAGGATATAACATATATTTCTCGAAATTTAAGCACTATGTTTTTTTAATCAAAGATTTTCTGAAGTGTAATATCACGTACAAATCACATACAAACAACAAAAGATAAATTTAACTGGATTTTTGAATTTGTCTCCGATTTCGATAAACAAAACAAGATACTGATGGTTTAAATTTTCAACTACACTACTAAAAAAATGGGTAGGCTGAAGCTCTCGAACAATCTCATATCGGAGTTGGAGACTTTGGACAATAGCTGTGAAGAAAATAAAATGATCAAATTAGATTTCTTTGCAAGACACGGCCAAGGTTTCATAATTTATAACCAAATATATATGGTTTAGAAGGAATCATTCAGAGAAACTAAGGATGCAAATAAATGTGCAATAAAAGGTCTTGAACTATTGAAAAAAAGTTTAGCCAGTTTGGATATGATGCTGGCGAAATTACAGAGGATGACCAGATGTGTATGGCAGTGTAAAAGAAACATTTTCTGATCACTAAGTTAAAGTCAATCGCACCTCGAAGACTCTTTGAGGAAGACTGGGTCGATGGTAAAATAAAATTCTAAGGGAATCTTAAAAAGAAAGAGAACATATATATTTCCGTCACAGGTCATGCACTCAATATTCGTTCGTTTATGACTGAATTTTACCATACATGTATCACTATCTCCACTGATCCCAAAGGAGCAAGAAAAGCGTAAATTAACCTATGAAGCTTTATACATTTCTGGAAAGGTAATACTATGATTTAGAAATCCACTTTAATTAATATAATAGTATTTAGAAATTCATTTAAATTAATATAATAGTATATAGCTGAATGTTATAAAATATATTCATTTCAAACTAATAATAGAATGATAACATTAAATTATTCTAATTCGAAAATTGGACGTTTCTCATCCTTCTTATTTAATTGGTTACTGTAATGGTAATAAGTTAACTTGCTCAAGTACCGAAACTGGTCATATCTCTACAAGAAAGTCGACACATAATAATACAAGTAACTTCAGATTTCAGATCAAATAATATCTAAAATGGAAATATGGTACTCAAATTGGATTACTGGTAGCATTCGCTGAAAAATATATACATCATTTTAGTAGTTTGATGCTTAGTGTATTCGTTCATTTTGTAGCAATTTCATGATCTAACCCAAGTATTGGCATCAATATTATCACACCATAGTAATACTAATTGAGGAATATAAAACAGATAAGAAGCGAAGAAAATTATTGACCTCTTAAACTTGGATTTTTTGACCTTTTTTTGGGTATCAAGATAGATATTTAGGAAATCTTTAATATTTTGAAATTGATTATGAATTTGCCCAAGGAAGATTTTACATTCACCTGAAATTATTTAAATATATGTCACAACAGCGTAATATAAAGATTATTACCTCCTTTTTGCAATTATCAACTCTGGATTTCTTGATTCTGTTTTACAGAAGAAAGTACATCTAATGGTTGATAATGTTGATTAAAATAAACTAATTAGATTCAGGAAAAATTTAGTAACAAAATGACTATAAATGCCCATTCTCATAGGTAGTAACTGTCCCCAACTAGTTCTAAGTAGAAAGTACTAACCAATATAAAATTCTTTTAAATAATCCATTCTAAAAATAGTATTCTAAAACTATAAACCAAAGTGTCTAATTCAATTATAATTTTTCTTAAATAACCTCAAAATATGATCATTAATAAAATATTTATCCAAAATATCCTTTGCTAAATATTTTGCACCTTTTACATTGCCTATACAACTTGAGCTCTTGCACCAGCATTTAAATGGTTGATCTATGTCCCACTCGGTACTGGGGTAAAAAAAGGTCAATTCCTCTCCAGAAGGAACATCCTTAATTACACGTACAAGCATATTCTTCACATCAAATATACAAGTTGGGTCACAGCTGTGATTTAAATATACGATATCACTGTTTAATTCAATATGCTCATTTTCATTTATTTGAACTGTCGTGTATCGTTTCACTCCAAAAGTTGCCCCAGTAATAGTTTCAAGAATGTCATCTTTTTTGAACGGTTGGCAAGCGACCAATTTTGAAGTATACCCCGACTCAGTTCCATGAACAACCTGGTACTTCACGCGTTTTTCTTCTTCGCTATTTGTGTTCTCTAAACTCATTTTTATTATGAAGATTGCTAAACTGGAAATCTAGGCTAGCACTAAGTATTTATTAAACTTCAACAAAACGGACGTACGGAATAAATCAAGACAATACGTGATGTTATAACCGAGCCAAAAATTTACGGTTAGCAAATTTGTTTACTCAAGAGTCTTAAGTGATGTTGTTTGTGACGAAGTCAATTGATATCCTTTGATTGTTAGTAAATAATAAACTTACTCTGGGGATTTCGCAGTGACGAGATCGCACTACTTATTTTTATCGAAATGTAGTAGATTAAGAATATGAAACTATTCGCTTGCCAAAATCGCAATTTACTGTGGAAAAAAATCCAAACAATAAAGCCGAGGGATCTTGGTCAGATACTTTGGAATCCTAAAAATCACTTTAGGTAAATTGTTGTTGTGGATTCCGATAAATATGCCGTATTCTAGTAATCCATCACTAATTATTAGGATATCTTACAGATCCATGATGTAATTGAATCTCTAGAACTCTTCATTTAACTCAGTTTTCTATTAGAATTGAAAATCTTTTTGAGCCAAATCATTGTTAATATCATCTTTTTTTACTTTAAAATTGGAAACAAATTCTTCGATGATCTCCAGTTCTTCAGCAGTCATCAATTAAAATTTGTTAAAAAGAGCATCTTGTGCAAAGATCAATGATTAATCGAAGTATTCGGAATCAACTATCTATCATCTCTAACATAATTCCTTATTCTAAACAAATTTACATCTGATAATCAGAAAATAAGAGGTAACTAACCAGTTCAAAACCATGAAGATCTAATAATCTTTGATATTCTATTTCAATTCGAGATTAAAATACCACAACTTATATATATTTTGAATTTATTTCTAAATTAGAAGATCGCTAGTACCTTAGGTTATTTGAATATAATAAAGCAAATATAGAAAATCAAACCTATGATATATGCACGAAATGTGATGCTTATTGCTATTTAAAATTATACAAATTCACCATTCGACGGAAATTATTCTATACAGACCATTTTGAAATAAGTAATGTAACTTTACAAGCTATTACTTACAAACCATCAGAGAAGCCGCTAACAAGGGATTTGTTAAGACCACCTTCCTTGACAGCTAATTCAAAGTAACCATAAATGGTGGTGACAGCTAATAAGATAGAGGTACCAGAACCTAAGGTTCCCATCAAGTCACATGCAACGGATAAAGCACCGATGGTTGCACCACCAAATGCAGCAGCAGTTGGAATGATCTTCTTCAATTCTTTGTACGCGGAAGTATCTCTGTGACCAGCGATGACCAAACCTTGTTCCTTGAATTGCTTAGCGACATCTCTAGCAGAGGAACCGCTGATTTCAATCCAAGTAGTGGAGAAAACAGCACAAGAACCTAAAACAAAGGTAATATAAATAGCAGTCTTAATTGGGTCTAATAAGGCTTCGGTTAATGATAATGGTGGTTGAATGTAGTATGCTAAACCGCTTACTGCAAATAATTGAGAAGAGCCTTGTCTAGCATCCCATTCACCTAAGATTTTAACGAAGAGATTGTTTGGCCATCTGATATATAACATTTGGGAAATAATGAAAATATTAGAACTCAAAGCACTTTGTAACATGATTGGAATGTTAGAAGTGTAAAACAATCTAATTGGGTATAAACCATATGGCCCTCTTTGTCTAGTTGATTTGATTGGTAATTCAATTCTGAAACCTTGTAAGTAAACAACGACGAAGAAAACAACAATAGTAGCAAGTAATTGGAACATATTTGGTAAATTTTGTCTGTAGAAAGCTTCCAATAAAGCTCTCTTCTTATCTTTACGAGAACCTAATAAGTGGAATAAAGCAACGACGGCACCTTCAAATTCAGTACCCTTACCTGAACTAGAAGTAGTTGGTGCAAAAGCTTTCCAGAAAACTTGTTCACAAACATTAGTTGCAGTAAATAAGGAAATACCACTACCTAAACCGTAGCCCTTTTGTAATAATTCATCTAATAAGATAACAATGATACCTGCAAAGACTAATTGCAAAACTAATAACAAACAAACACCAACACCTAAACTAGATGGTGGACCGTACATACCAGTCAATACGTAAACTGTGGCTTGACCGACAGCTAATAAGATAGCAAACAACTTTTGAGCAGTTTGGAATTGTTCTCTATCGTTTTTGTTGCTCATATCGACGTGGATCAACTTGGTACCTTGTAATAATTGGAAAACCATACCAGCTGAAACAATTGGAGAAATACCCAATTCCATTAAAGTACCACGGTTAGAAGCCAACATCATTCTCAACCAGTATAATGGATCACTGCCATCACTTGAGACTATACCATACAATGGGATTTCTGACATAACTAAGAAAATCAACAAGGTGACACCAGTCCACATAACTCTTTGTTGGAATGCCACCTTACGTTCAGGAGCAATTACTTCTGGAACGAAAGGTGAGAATGGCTTAACCAAATCTAATACACGAAAACCACTCATACTTCTTTACAAATAGAAATTTGTTTCTGTAGGTTTGTATTGAAAATTACGAATTTAACTAATATTCTTGAGTGAAAACTCTACGTGTTCAACAGACAATTTAGTTTTGTGTAAGTTTTCGTTTTAGATTTCGTACCTTGACAACTTCAGTACACAACTCAAAATACCGGTTCGGAATTGGTCATACTACCGGTATTTTAATCTATCAAACCCTTCCCAAAGAAATCTTTCAGCCACTAAACCTCAAACTATCTTCAATACTATTCATATAGATATATCTAATATCAACAGATTCTCATTTATTAATATTATCTCTCACACTGACTATTTTTCAGTTTCAATCAATACATATTTCCCCTTTTTTCTTTATCCCATATCTAGATCGCTTTTCCTTCAAAACAAGTCTGTAAATTCTCAGAAATATGCAAAATCATTCAAATCATTGATATATTTCTCTTTTTAGCACCCTTGCTACCTGTGAAACTAATGAAGCTTTTTAAAGCTTATCTATATACCTTTCTTATAAATTTATAAACAGTAGAAGTAGAACCTTTAAATACAAAAAGTTCTCTGGAGACTAATTACCATCCTCTCAAATGAGATTCAAATGAGATTTGAATTTTCACTCACATAAAGAGCGGGTGATCTTGGTGGAGTTAATTCAGAATTGGCTTTCTCCCAAGTTTTTAGAACTAATCATAATAAAGCGTGATTCACAATATTTCTCTTCTTTGGCTTTTCTTTTCCAAGTGTTAGCTGTTGCTTGGTACTCCAAGAATATTTGCATCCAGAAAAATAGAACCCCATCATCTACCGTCTTATAATGAAATATATTATTAAATTCAAAGGAATGTCTGATAATTTATCTTTTTGGTTTTACTTGAATTGGATCAATCCATTTTAGATGGTTGGTTGTGATTTTTTAACCCCTTTTAGTTTTTTCTTTACATTCTTATGGTAACAGATTGAAGTCTCTGAAAGTTATACAAAACTCCAAAGGCGTATCTACATTATTTATCTATAAAGTCATTAGTTTCTATCTTCTACGCATTCTATCAAATAAATAAAGTTATTGCCAAATGCTCATATTATATAGGTCGGAAGTATGTTCACTATCTACCGATAGTAAGAGAATAGATGAACCGGAAGTATATTGATTAGATATCTGGAGTAGATATATTTTTGTCAGTTCTAACTAGTTATAATATAGGCTTTATTCACTAATTTAGTGTAATTGATAAGGACTAATTATTGTTGTTTTTTTAACCTATTAGTTCAAAGAATTAACTATTCTGTTCGTTCAGTATATCAATAAATAAAACTATCCTCCCATTTATGCCTCTTTATATAGTTTTTCAATCTGAAGTTACTCCATTTATTGGAGCATACATTCATAATAATAAGATAGTATATTTTTTTATGCACTACCTAACTCTGAAGCAACCAACTCTTTAAGCAGTTTGATACAGATATGTAAAATAAACAACATATGAAAAACACTGTATGAATAATTCCACCAGAGTACAGAATACTAGAAAATTTATTTACCATATAATAGATGTTCTGATCAAAAATTCTGTTAACCGTATATCCAGAAGATTTTTTGAGTTCTAAAGCATATTATGGTAGGCCATTTCATAGATACTTTTTGTTATATTTTATATTTGTATTCAATTAATTTGTTTCACCGTCTTTCGTTTCGTGGTGGTAATAAAAGCAAGAAGTGTCGCTGCTAATTATGGAGAATAATTATTCATATGTAGTATTTGCCCTCAATTCACCAGGATATAGTAAACAGACAAGAAACTACCTCCAATGGTTATCAATTCTTCGTGTCCATAGTCGTACTATTCACAGTATTTGTCATTAACGCATTAATCATTTGCGACACTCGGCTTTTCATCGTATTCTAATCACAGTTGCAACTTATTATCACAGGTAAACATTCTTTGCTGTAAAGTGTTATCATGATAGTAGCTTTTAATAGCTATCCTCTCTCTTGATGTAATACTCTTGCCCTTTGTTATCTGGATCATTGCTAAGAAGGATACCATTAAAGATAAAAACTCTTTCCATACCATTCTATGCATACCTTTCTATTTGATCTTCATTACTCTATTTCCTAACAAGACAAGGTGACCTTCATTTCTAAAAATTAAAAAAATGAATTAAGTGATAGATGTAAGCCATACATATGTTTAGTTTATAAGGATGGTTATACTAGAATTGTTATATTATAAAACATACGAAAGGTTTGCCTTATTTATACCTAGAATAATAGTTATGTGCAGGATTTTCACTTCAACTTATACCGCAAACATTATGAGCGTCGTCCATAATTATTGACTAAGTCAGATTTGACATCTATTCTACGTTATTTCCTTCATTCTACTTTACCTCATAATCACAGATACCATGTGTACTTTACACGAGCTCCTTAAATTCAGTTTACGCCAAATGTTCTTAAACTCACTTGTTTAGTCCTATAAATTATTTAAGTCCAATACACTCTAAATGTCTAAGTGTCTAAGCATGCTCACTTATTCTTAATATTAAGTTCACCTCTTCTTAACTATCAGGTTACTATTTGGGCCCTCGTTATTCCTAGTTTAACAGGTGATTCGTGATACGAGGGCTATTTCTGGTAATTAAGCGTAGGTGAACAAGTTTTTACAATATTTATTGCTTCTTTATAGTATTTCCTTGACACTCCTGGCAAAATGTTACTTTATTCCTTCATTAAGCGTATTAAGAAGGTTTCAACACTTGCTGGAAAGCCAACACAAAAGGTAGCTTTGGGGTTGCAACTTTGGATGCTATGTAATAGAAATATGTTCTACATCTTGGTAGTATTTTTACTATCATTAAAGTATATTTTTTGGTATCAATATCAATAGTAGTAGAGAAGGTGATGCAGATAACCTTGTATAGAATAAAGTAGAATTTACTCCCATAATGTTATTTGACAATCAACTCTATTGGTATCATAACGGATTATCTTCTTAGAAATAAATCTTACTTTGTATTATCAAGAAATAGGATTGCTGATCATATTCTTTTATTAACTAGACATTATACTATATTTGTCAAACCTCTAAGCACTCTACTCAACTCTAATCTGGATTATTACCTTCGTTGGGTTGGAAATCCTTAATAGAAAATGGGATTCATTCAGATGAAATTTATAATAGGTCTGACGAATATGAAAGGGAGATAATGCTCTATTAGTAGAAGTCAGATTAACAAAATGAGCACATTTCATTCGATGTATAGAGAACAGAACAAATGAAGGAACATAATCAATAGTCAGAGAGGTTGTAAAACATTATGGATGCCAGATCTGATTGTATCAGATATAGATAAGTGCCATTGGTAAAGTATATTATTGAAAATTCATTGAAATTGTCAACACAGCTTGAAAAGATGTACAAATAGAAAGACTATTGACAATTTTAGAAACGAGGAAAATCAAAATTGGACATACAAATTTGCATATAACAATAGTTCCCAGAAATCAATTAATGACACTATTGGCCAAAAAGTATTTATTCTAAGTTTGTGAATAGTCCAGGATAGCAGCTAGAGGATTGGATTCAAAAGAAAAAAGCAATCTAAGTAAAGACATGAGTTAGTACTTTTGGGACACAGAGAGATAGTGAAATCATAACTCAAATGCATAGGAAATTAGTAGAGTATGAAGTAGGAGTGTTTTTAATACATAGTTATTAAAATTATTGGAGACTAGTACCTATTTATTTTGGCCCATTTAAAATAGTGAAGTCATTATTATGAAATCGATTTGCCCAGAATATCAAAAAGCATAGATTAATTAATGTAAGATCCCAAGGAATATATTAGGAGAAAACCGCTATCTAAAACATCACCTAGGGCAGAAGCGGAATTCAAAGTCAGAATAAATGAAATAGTTGCATAAATTTTCGTAACTAGCAACTAGTATTGCTAGATCTTGTAGAATCTTTGATATTTAGTAACTGAATAGTAAAAATTGCATATTAAAGGTCATAATTTACTGGGAAGAAGTAAGTAATAGAGCACGTAGGCTATCTTATTAAATTTTGTCACTACCACCCAAAAAGTAACTTCTAAAATGGCATGAGACTTGATAGCATAACGCACCAAGGGAACTGGTCTTGTTTTGGTCAAAACTATTTTCAAGAAGATCTGGGTGGAAAGAGCGCGATACTGACGTCCGAAATTTACCACATCTATTATGCTCTGACGTGTAGTACCCAAGTGAATGTGACAAAGCCCGCCGCAACTGGATTGGACTGACCTCAGATAGTAACAAGTGGATAAATGTAAATTGTTTCCCCGGACTTTAATCCCCTCGGGTGAAATTCCCGGGACGGGTGACTTATTTCCCCGGGCTTGTATAAAGTAGAAGATTATTCTCCAGATTTTTAAATTTTATTCATCTATTTTAATTTATACTTTGTTATCCTCTAAATAGAATTGTATTAGATTGTATATCATGGCTGCTCATAATTCTGTTTCAGAGCAAATGAATGTCGATACCGACATCATCACATTAACTAGATTTATTTTGGAAGAGCAACAGAAATATGCCCCACAAGCCACAGGTGAATTGTCATTATTATTAAATTCGTTACAATTTGCTTTTAAGTTCATTGCCCACAACATCAGAAGAGCCGAATTGGTTAACTTGATTGGTATATCAGGTAGTGCTAACTCTACTGGTGATGTTCAAAAGAAGCTTGATGTTATCGGTGATGAAATATTCATCAATGCTATGAAATCATCCAGAAATGTCAAAGTTTTGGTAAGTGAAGAACAAGAAGACTTGATCATATTTGAAGGTGGTGGTCGTTATGCTGTTTGTACTGATCCAATTGACGGTTCTTCCAACATAGATGCTGGTGTCTCTGTTGGTACTATTTTTGGTATCTATAGATTGAAGGAAGGTTCTCAAGGATCCATTAAAGATGTATTGAGAAAGGGTACTGAAATGGTTGCTTCTGGTTACACCATGTACGGTGCTTCTGCCCATTTGATGTTAACTACTGGCTATGGTGTCAATGGTTTCACCTTAGATACTCAATTAGGTGAATTCATCTTGACTCATCCAGACTTAAAAATTCCACAGAGCAGAGCTATTTACTCAGTTAACGAAGGTAACTCCTACTACTGGCCGGAATATGTGAAGCAGTATGTCGAAGACTTAAAGAAGCCACAAAAGGAATTGAATGGTAAGCCATACAGTTCCAGATACATTGGTTCTATGGTGGCTGATATCCATAGAACATTATTATATGGTGGTATTTTTGCTTATCCAGCTGACACCAAGCTGAAGAATGGAAAATTGAGAGTTCTTTACGAATGTTTCCCAATGGCTATGTTAATGGAACAAGCTGGTGGTTCTGCAGTTAACGATAAAGGTGAAAGAATCTTAGATATTTTACCAAGAGGCATCCATGACAAGAGTGGTATTTGGTTAGGTTCCAGAGGTGAAATTGATAGATTCTTGACTTATGTCAAGGGTGCTAATTAGTTTATGATGGAATGATATTTATATAGTAGATAAAACTGAGTTTTTCGCAATCTTTACCAATTGTAGAAGTAAAATCATCACATCTCGCTTTTTGTGAGATTCCTCCATATTGAGTCACAAATTATCGGAAGGCTACTCTTCGGTTAATTTCTAATTTGGGGCCACAGCAACTAGCGATTAAGTGAATATCTTCTGACTATAGACGATTATATACCCTATTCATAATATAGTTAATCATGTCCAAGCACTTGAATAGGGTTTCAAGGGCCATAAAAAGCTACCTTTCTCAGCATTTTTCTAAGTCTAACTTAAAGATTATTTCATTTGTGATTTCATTAATAGCATGTTTGTCATCAGGTTCTATAATGTTGTTTTCGTTGTTTTCGACGTCATTACATGAATTAGTTGGGTTGACGTATTTGCAGATTAATTTTATTGCTTCTCTTTCAGCAATTGGAATGTACTTATGTTTGCCTGTATTGGGATATTTGGCGGATTGTTACGGGCCTAGCTTGCTTTCATTCCTTTCCATTTGGTTTTTCTGTCCAAGTTATTTCTTGAATAGTTGGTTGGTGGTCAGTCTTGAATCAAGAGAATTAAGCCAAATATACGTCTTGTTGTTCGCCTTTAGCTTTTGTCTTATTGGATTAGCGACTTCTTCGTTATATTTTCTGAGTTTATTAACATGTGCAAAAATATACCCAAAACATAAAGGAATGTCAATTTCTTTGCCAATAACTTGTTACGGAATTTCTTCTTTGTTAGGAGCACAATCACTTAAGTTGGAATATTTCAGAAATGGGGAGTTCTTGAACTTGTATAAGGTTTTCACATTCTTCGGAATTTTGTATTTTATTATGGGTGTGTTAAATTTTATTTCGGCATCTTTGGTTTCGTTGGAGCAAGAAGTAATTTTTGAACTGGATGACGAAGAATCACCCTTATTAAGGACTGATTCTAATCCAGAAAGACCATTAGAACCAATGCAACATAACCAAAGATATAGACAATTTTTAAGTGACAAATCTGCATATTTATTATTAATATCATTAATATTAAACCTCGGACCGTTGGAAAGTTTCCAAAACAATTTGGGGTCGATTATCAAGATTACCACAACAGACACTATGTTATCGAATCAAGTGAGTGTTATTGCGGCATCATCCACAGTGTCAAGGATAGTTTTTGGTGCGTTATCTGACTATCTTGCGTCCCCTAATAGGAAAAGACCGATCAGCAGATTATGGCTCTTTTTTATCCTCATTTTAGCAGGAAGCATTGGACAAATTGCAAATATTTTTGGGTTGGACTTTACGTATATATCAATTCTTAGTGGTATTTCATATGGAGGTATATTCACTATTTGCCCTGCCATTGTCGCCTCTGTGTGGGGAATTGACATCATGGGGTCTACCTGGGGCTCCTTCATGGTTGCCCCCGCCATCGGTTCCATATCTTATTCTTTAACCTATGGTAAACAAGTGGATGGGAAGTGCGGCACTTCCAGTAGCTGTTTAGAACAATATTTCACATTAACATCTACTAGTTTAACTATGAGTTTGGTGATACTTGCGGTTGTTTGGAGATTCTATTGGATTAAGCGTGGGTTTAAGGTACTCTAGTTTATAGTTTGCATTATTTAACTTGCATTTACATTTTAGCCAAATATGTATGAAAAATATGAAAAATGGAAAATTTTATAAATTATGATATAGTTGAGATTATATGAATAATATCAGGATTCATCAATGAATATAATCTAGATATAGAAAGCTATTTCTTTATTGTGACTGAATAAAAAGGTAATATATGCATTCTAATAATAAAGACACAATTGTAAAATACTCTTCTGTTATACATGAATTTATTTTGATTCGACTTAAAATACTGTTTTGGTTTAAAAATTATAATTATATCAATCCATTATTCTGCTACAATTTACTCCTCAATAGTAATTCCAATAATCCTAAATTTCCTTATTGAAACAGACAACATTTTTGCAACTTAAACATCATGGGGAAGTTAGTTTTCAAATCACAAAATCGTTTACGCACGTGTTAATTATCACGTTATAAAATTCCTAATTTAGTGGAAAATGGCTAGAAGAACAAAGGCGTTATGCATGGTGACATTGAGTGTTCTAAACCGTAAAAAAATGTTACCAAAACAGACACATACTGTATATAATAACCAGAAAATTGGTTTTGTGAAATTTTCGGGTTAACTTACATACAGGGCGAATTGTTTTCGGAAAAAAACTCCATGTAAAGGTCTTTGTGTTAACAGTTGCCTGAATGTTTGTTGTGATAACACGATCCCAGGAGCTTTGGCGAAGTATACTTGTGGAAGCATTGGTATAGGTGGTCAGCAAGCTTATAATGCTGGAGATGAGTTACAAGAGGTAGTTTGAATGCAACGTGTTTATGTTTATATGATATAAATAGCCATGGTTAATTTTAGCACAGTTAGTCAAAAAGAAATGTCGTATAAAAAGAAAGAACGACCTGTACAGGCACATGGCCAACTTACCAGCGTCGCCATAACCTAGCGCAGTCACTGGAGTTATCTCAAGTACCACCTGGCCAATTTCTAGGTAATTTATGGCTTGCAACCATGCGTTTGTAGACAAATAGACTGTTATCGCCTTGCTCACGCGGTACCTACATTAACAATCGTTACTGACAACACCAACCATTCGCAAAACAAACACCAACGCGAAATTGGACGCGACGACCACCACTAAATCATGAAATTATCTTAATTTCTTCGTGGCCCTACAAGCCAATACCTGCCCAGATCGATCACAACGCCAGAAATTAGGCCATTAAGTCCCTTACGTGCATGGAAAGCTACCAGAAGTCCAATAGTCGTTGCCTGTCCTCTAGAGAACATTTCGTGCATAGACATTACGTATTGCTGTTCTGCACATAACTGGGCGACCTCTAACTTTGTTTAGCCATGTCTCAGATTCAACAACCTACCAGCATTACCATCACCACCCATATCTTTACTTGATATACTATCACTAATCATATTCTACCAGCCATGCCTCTGTATGCACCCTTATCTATAACACTCTTATCATCATTGAGGGTATACCAGCCAAGTTCCTATTCATCTATCTCTCTATCTCCCAGTTCACTGCATACACCTCACAGCTTTGTTATGCCATGCTCAGTCCATATATCCTAACCATGCGAAAAATTTTTATGCCACGTTAAAATAAAACACGTAAATGTCGTGAACCGGTGGGAGTTAGTGGACGTATATAAACACCGCTTGTCCTGATTTCATCACTGATTTTTTGATCTTTGAGCTTAATTGTAAGTTATCTTTACACAGTAAAAACCTATACTAGCACACATACAATGAAGGGATTGATCTTAGTCGGTGGTTACGGTACTCGTTTGAGACCTTTGACCTTAACCTTGCCAAAGCCTTTGGTTGAATTCGCTAACAGACCAATGATTTTGCACCAAATTGAAGCCCTTGCTGCTGCTGGTGTCACAGACATCGTTTTGGCTGTTAACTACAGACCTGAAGTCATGGTTAGCACCTTAAAGAAGTACGAAGAGGAATACGGTGTTTCTATCACTTTCTCTGTCGAAGAAGAGCCATTAGGTACTGCTGGTCCATTAAAGTTAGCTGAAAAGGTATTAAAGAAGGATGACTCTCCATTCTTTGTATTGAACTCCGATGTCATTTGTGACTATCCATTCGAAGAATTGGCTGCTTTCCACAAGGCCCACGGTGCTGCTGGTACCATTGTCGCTACCAAGGTTGACGAGCCATCTAAGTATGGTGTCATTGTCCACGACAGAGACACTCCTAACTTGATCGACAGATTCGTCGAAAAGCCAGTTGAATTCGTCGGTAACAGAATCAATGCTGGTTTATACATCTTAAACCCAGAAGTCATCGATTTAATCGACATGAAGCCAACCTCTATCGAAAAGGAAACCTTCCCACAATTAGTCGAAAAGAAGCAATTATACTCATTTGACTTAGAAGGTTACTGGATGGATGTCGGTCAACCAAAGGACTTCTTATCTGGTACTTGTTTGTACTTAACCTCATTATCCAAAAAGAGCCCACAATTATTATCCAACGAGAAGTTTGTTCATGGTGGAAACGTTTTAATTGATCCTACTGCTAAGATCCACCCATCTGCTTTAATTGGTCCTAATGTTGTCATTGGTCCAAATGTCGTCGTTGGTGAAGGTGCCAGAATTCAAAGATCTGTTTTATTAGCCAACTCTTGGGTTAAGGACCACGCCTGGGTTAACTCCACCATTGTTGGATGGAATTCCAGAATTGGTAAGTGGGCCAGAACTGACGGTTGTACTGTTTTAGGTGACGACGTCGAAGTCAAGAACGAAATCTACGTTAACGGAGCTAAGGTGTTACCACACAAGTCTATCTCAGCCAATGTTGAACATGAAGCTATTATTATGTAATTCAAACACTATGTACTTTATACCCTCTACCATTACTAATTCTTAGAAATGTTGATTCATTTTTAAATATAAACAATACTTGGGATATTTGTAAATACGCTAATTAGAGTAATTAGAAGGAAAAAGCCCTAGAGAGCAATAAGCCCATCCACACAACTCTTTCTTAATGGCTCACTTAATGGCTTCTTTCCACTTAAATATTGTAAAAACAAGATTTTGCTAACTAAAGGCTCAGCAACTTGTCCCATGGATACTACATTGTTCTTTGCCTTGTCGTAGTATGTGACGTTCAACTTGCCTCCATTTAGCACCTCTAAGTATAACAAATGGTTCTTTGGAACCGAGCCTCTACGTGCCAGGAATAAGCTCCGTAATTGCTCAAGTCCTTTGCCCAAAGTTTCTCTATCCTCTTTGCTCTTTGGATGTGACAAGATAGACTTCACTAAACCGTCCTTGAGGTGGTTAAAATCGGTGTTTCTGACTGGGCATATGACTGCTGTGAATTTGACGTTAGCATCGATTAATTTTTCAACGATTGTGACGGAGTCTGTGGGGTCGCTGAGACGAGCATTCAAATCTTCATTTGGTGTCTCAAGTGACTTATGGGACTGTTCTTCCCTCAAAACCTTTCTAGCTTTATCAATATCTTCATTAGCAATGTACAATCCAATACCGTACACCTTGAAACCAACAAAAGTCACCGATCTAACCCCATGGCCAATAAGAGTATATTCTTTACTAACAGGATGTGGTTTAATAAGCTTAATGGGAAATGGGTCAATTGACGAGTCCACACTTACAGTGTCATTATCGTCCTGGGAATTGTCCAATGCAATAGTATTACAAATCGAGTAAAGGGTTAATCCAGTGACAGCAAAGGATAGAGGCACCGCAATGCGTGGATGAGTATATGGTTTGAATGTGCCAACCGAGAACTCTCTTATTGCACCAACAGAAGCAGCAGGTTTGAATCTAAGACGTGAAGCAAATTTGAACATTAGGGATGAACTATGAGTATGTGAATTAATTTTTCATTCTCGAGATCTATTAATAACTTTGTTAACAAATTTCCATAAAAAATTATATACACTTGAAAGAGTCTTCATTATATAAAGGATAGACTTTGACATTGAGTTTATAGCCATGAATGAAAGAATTATGAAAAAAATTTTGAGTTACGATATAAATACAAGTTTCTTGGGTTTAATTTTCATTTTACTTAGTATAGAGATAATAAAAAATAGGGCAGATTACAGATAAGCCAACAAAGTCATAGAAAAATTGCAAAAATCAAGTATATTTATGGTTTAAAAGGTTTGAATGGCTGGCTTAAATAGCTTAAGTAGCTTAAATGGCTTAATAGTTGTAATGATTCGGTCTTAAGAAACCTGGTCCACATGTTACATTGAATTTAGGTAAATCAGAAAATAAACTGCATGCTGCGTAAAAAGACTAAATTATTTCAAGTGTAATGGAGAGTTGCATAGCGTGTTGCATTGCATGTTACATAGCATGTTCTACAGTGTATTGCAGCGTGCTACACATCCTGTTGTATGGTGTATTTTTATAAATCGTTATGTTGTAATAAAAAATACAAATGTTATTTTTGATGTGCTACACTGCCCGTTACATAGTGTATTTTTATATATCACTATGCTGTAATAAAAAATATTACGATTAGAAACGTTATTTTTGGTGAACTTTATACTTTAATTTTAATTGTTTTACAGAAAGTCTTCCAATACTGATCTATTTTATTTAATTCGCCCCACTATAATATGAAACTTTATGACATTTAATTAATTCATCATCTCTTTTTAGATGCTGACTACTAAAGTAATCTTCACCCAATTGTGAGATCAACTAGACATAATTGTAGTAGCGTAGTAGCTAAACATTCTATCTTTAATTAGATCTCATTTTCCATATGAAGTATGCAGCCTTTAATAACGGAAAACTGAAGTAAAATAATTCATTAGATAGAAAAGCGATGTCATTCTGGAATGACGATTTTCTTTCAAGCCGATAGCTTGTATGGCAATTGCTGCCCGTCATATAAAAAAGAAAGCTATGCATTACCTAGAAATAATATTCTTAAGAAGGGCCATAGCTACCTCTATTTTTAAATTTTATGTCTTCGTTCTAGCAATCATACTATTTTTGAATATTCTCCTTTTGAATGTTACTATAAAATCATTTCTTGATAACTACGGTTTTTTGTACAATAAAATAGGAAGAAATGCCAAGTAATGTCAGATAAGCAATTTCATAATAAGAGGATAAAAGTAATATGTAGAAAAATGTTAATGATATACAAAGAAGCAGAAATCATAGATAGCAGCAAAATTTTGAGACTGAGGTAGCATTTTCTTCCCGTTCTAGAATACATTTTCTGTAATGATAATATTGTCTCTATGGTAACATAACCTTTGAAGTGGTTAATTCATTATTAATTACTTTTTTAGATTGCTACTAATTATCTATTTTGTTTGAAAGCATCTTACTTTGTCCCAATTTATCGCAATCTTATGTTTTTGTTGGTGACTTCTTGATTTCCTAGGGTTCCATTGACGTTTAGCAACTGGCTCGTTAAATTTTTAAATTTTTTTAAGACATAGTAATTAGGAATAATTCAACATTATATCATCTTCATATCAGTCTCAAGTACTATGTATCACACATATTATGATTACTACATTGGAAAGATTTCTATGTTAAAAAATTTTGAGGAATGCCCTGTCAAATGTGCTTCTATTATATGAAATTTTTCAAGCATGGTAGCTGCATTCACGGTTTGCACCAAATATTGCTAGTCAGTAGAATCCAGTTAATACATAGGGATAATTAAAGTAATAAGATTGCGCTCTTAATGGTAAAACAATCATGACCTAGGGTATAATAGGCAACTTTTGCATAGGCGCATAATTTTTAGACTATGCAGACGCAACTAAAAACACAATTGATATTAATATGATCCATACTTTTAGTAGTTTAAAATAAACAATACAAGAAAGCACATAGATAAAGAGGTACATTAATATTCCTTTACTAGAAAAAGTCTTCATATCTAGTAAGAATAATATTTCGCAATAGAAACTATTATTAAATTACTAAGCTATGTGTTTAAAATAGCTTTATAGGAACACAGTTGAATTAATCTTTGATATTATTTTAAGAATTAAAAGAACAATAGCTTAGTTAAAAATTGATCTACAATTTGCCATATTTGAATTTAAATGTGTGCATCCATTGGAATATTTTGAAGAGAGAATATATATGATGGTCTGATGGTGACCAGCCACTAATTGACAACCCTATATCGAAAGGATATACACCAATAATATATCACGAATAAGATAATATATTTTCACTCCAACTACTAAATATTCATAAGGTTCATTTGATTGAACATGTTCCAATCTAGAAATCGTTAATGGAAATGGAGAAGTATGATTGCAAAACGTTAAGTTCGCTAGAACTAAGTATATTTCTATAATGCAAATAAAGAAGTAAATATAATATAATAGAATATATTATAATAAATGATAACAAATGAGAAATAAAATCTGCAAGATTTCCGGAATCTTATTTTTAATTTTAATAGCAGTATTCTTGAGTTTCAGTATTTAATGTTCCCATAACTACTTGGGCCCTTTTCCAAAAAATGGATCTACGTCGTGGAATGTTAAGGGAGAATATTCAAAATTTTCTTCATTTCGGTCAAACAGATCTTGATTTTGATGGCAAAATGCTGGGTCATTTTCATAATTCATTTTATTTTCATCTGTATTCTGATAGTATGAATTTAGTTCGTGTTCAAGGTTTTCGATATTTTTAATTTCATTTTGATGCAAAAATCTTGGGCGATTTTTATCATGGCTCTTATTTCGAAAGCATTTTTTCCCATCATTTTCCCTACTAATCCCAAATATTTGATCAAGAAATTCAAGATCTCTTTTTTTTCGTGACTCATTATTATTAGCATCAGACAACCCAAAGTCTATTAATGAAATTTTACCTAATACAGAAACATGAATATTTGGTATTCTGATATCATTATGAGTGATGCCCAAGCTATGTAGCTCTTTGACTCTTGATTTGATGACCTTATACACTTTATCTTTATCCCAATTCTCCTCTGGTAATTCCTCTCCGAGATATTCGAATATATGTATTGGACGCTCTTGTAAGCCATTCCAATAACCAGATGCAAAAAGTTTTGGGAAATGAGAAGCGTATTGTGACCTTGCAATTATTTTATTAATTTCTAGTTCATTGAAAAACATATGATAGTATTCACGCCTACTAGGCGCATTTAAGTAAATCAATTCATGCATTTCCCACGAATGGCCAGAATAATGGTACAATTTAACGAACACCTTTTGTGGGAGATCAATTCCTAAACTTGGGTAGCATTCTGGAGCATCATATATCACTCGACATGTCGTATTCCCCTCAAAAATTTTCTGTTCCTTTCCTTCGGCATTCTCCTCAATGGTAAATAAATCTGATACACCACTTTTTGCAGGTCTCTTCTCTTCAAATGGGTCTATTCGGTCTGGAATACTTTTAGATTTTTTACAAAGATGTGATAATCTCTCTCTTGTAGCTGTTATTTCTTTAATATCCTTATAGAAGAATCCTGCCTCCGCGGACCTTAATGTAATCCCATGAGCAACAGTTTCTGGATCATTAATGACAAAATATTTTATAATCATTTGATTGTCGTCCATGATATCATATTGAAAGAAACCTGAAAAATTCTGGTGATCTGATATGTAAACCCTATCTGTTCCGCAGAGAAATGCATCAAGAAGGTATTTTCTTAGAACCAATGCAAATGCTGCTTTCTCTGACCATGGCCCAAGATTAAATGCAGGTGTTGTTACTTGTGATTTAAATATCCTATGGTCAGCTAAAATCTTTCTGTACTCTTTTATTGCACGCTGAAGTTCCTTAAATCCTTCTGCTATTTTGTAAGTTCCTTTTTTGAAATCACCTAATACAATACAAGCCTCCGGAATTCGAAAATCCATAGAATCTGAGTAATTATATAAATGGGTAATATCAGGCTTTATTAATTTCAACGTAAAAAAAGGTGGTCGGAATAGTGGTAATTCCCCAAATTCACTATGGTCACCATAAATCTTCTTAAATAGCTTCTGAAATGGATATGATCTAGTATTATTGAAATAACTTTGTATATATTGCTCACAATCATAGGGATTCCCTTTGGGATAATCATAGTACCGTGATAGAAGGTCACAATCTATCATTTTTGCCGTAATAATTTTATCAAGTGGCTCAAGGTATCTTCTTTTAAATTCACAAGGTTGCATTTCTTTAAATTTAGCTTTAGTTAATGCTTCGGTGATATATATGGCAGGTCCCATATTATTCATAACCCCTATGGAGACAGAGGCAGAGCTTCTTGGTAACAATTTTAAAGACTTGAGTTCTGGAATTCGTTCATTTGGTAGTCGACCAAACTTTAACAAGTGAGTATCCAAGAATACTCTTACATCTCGTTGCTGGTCAAAAACAACCTGGGAATATATATCGGGTTTTATTTTCAAACAATTGTTACTTGAGTCATGAAATGAGATATCTTCGCTAGCTAAACCAGTGAAGTACATATTTTCACTCATCTTGACTATGTTGTTCGATATATTAACCGCTATAATATATATTCTTTTGATTGCCTGTTTGTGGTATACTCAGATATAATCTTTGTGTCAGATAAAGTAACTTGTTAGTGTACTGTATGGTCGGAACTGTATAGAAGTATTAGCGTACTTCTAGCAGGGGTGGGCTTATTCGGTTCTAACTAGTAATAATCTATTAGATCTAGTTTGATGAACTAATAAGGGATGATAAGTTATTTCTTTCTTTCAACCTAATCGATAACTTTGTTGATTATTCTGTTCGTTGAGTATATTAAGAATTATATTATCCCCATATAGTTCCCATACAGTTCCACTATTATAGCTTCCTAATGTGTTAAATTTACAATTGTGAAAAAAAAACTTACACATATAAATGTTTAAAAATGTTTAAAACACTCTGATAGACGTTACACATAGACCAATATCTTTTGTACACAAATTCCTCACACTAAACTGCAAAATATCTCATTACTTCTAATATGGATGAGATTCCTTCGCCATATCATCAAATTTTACTTAATTCTAAAGATATGTCTTTGTAGCAAGTTCTAATATATTATCTGCTTGTTGATTCATTGGAAATAAGTTTGAAATATAATAAAGATATGTTATATATTGTGCATTTTATGCCGTTGCGACTATATTAGTCATAGCTTAACTCTCCAGTCATTTCTCAAACTTAAAACATCCATACAATCAGTAGTGCCATTCTAAGCTAATCATTAAATGCAGTAATATATATCTTCTAACCGTATATAAATAGTCTTTGAAAAGATAATTTTAATTTACTTATCTATATATGGCTGCGAAAATTAGACTACCCAGAGACAGCATTTGGAGAAGAAACTATAATTGGTGTTTTTTTTGAACTACTTAGTACTCCAATTATTCCTGAAAATCTTAGTAGAGTTCAAATTGAGTCATCTTCAAAAAGAGTCATTGTTTTGCATTGTAAGTAGAATTGATTACTTTAGAAACAGGAGTATATAGGAACTTTTTAGATTGAATGTTTCTTCTCTGTACTTTTTAAAATTGAAGTAAGGCATAAAGAGCACACATTTATTAAAGTATTAATAATATTTATGGAAAGATAATGAATAATTCTTATGAAATCAAACTGGGATTTTGCTTCATTGTTGACGAAACTTGCTTCCAAAGGGGTACAAACATCATTTTGGGAGCTAAATTCTCAAGGACTCTACAAATAAAGTACTTAGTAACTACTAGAAATTCCAAATGCTAGATCAAATCTGAATTACAAATCACTAGACTAATGACTTTTCAACATTGCTCTCTCCTTTATGGAAGAGATACGTTATAAAGTTTTCAAAATATGAAAAATCATGTTGTTATATAATGAGAATCTACAAACAAAAGATGTAACTACTATTACAAGAGATAGATGTCAATTAATTTATTCATTATCTCACTCATCTACATGAAATGACATTGAAAAATCTGACCGTATACAAATTTAAACTCAAGATAATGGAGTTAAAGATGAATAGTATGTTATCCACTAAATTGCACAAAGCTTTTAGTCAATTCCCGCTTTAAATCTTGGTATTAAATATTGTCGAATAGACTTCAATTTAAATAAACTTTCATTTTTGATCTTTATCGTAGTATACATTTATTACATATATATTACATTCAAATAATCCATTGAATTATCCCAAACAATTTAAAATCAACCACTATTAGGTGATTAAGAGGAAGCCATTTTCAAGTGGATTTCACCATCATTGCTTTTATTTCTGTGCTAACAGCATTATCAGATTGAAGAGTCAATCCACTTGCCAATTGAGCACCATGAATGGATTCCCATTTATTCCACTCCTGCTCTACACTCTGCAAATTCGGCTTGAGCCAGTCATTCTCAATCAACTTAGAAGATAAATAGCCAAGGAAAGTATCACCTGCCCCAGTTACATTCTTGATCAAAATAGCTTCATTTTCTGGTGGTATTGGGAAGTATTGGATTACAAGTCCTAGTTGAGAGTCATCAACTTGTCTCCCCAGCGAAACAATAGAATATTTCGGTTTATATGGTGAGACAGTTGGAATAGACTTGTAATCATCAGCATTCAAAGTAATACTGATAAGAACTACTCCTCGATCTCCTAGCTTCAATAAGATGTTTTGGAAGTATCCAATTAATTTAAAAGATTGCTGTAAAGAACCATTATCCAATAATTGTTTGAATATTTCATTTCTGGCTAGTTTCTCTCTAAATGCTGAATTGATTCCAAACCCGTCCATAAGCGAGAACCAGTTGTCTATATCGTCAAAGTAGCCCTTATTAGAAAACGATTCATATATTGCTTCCAATTCAGCTTCCGTGGGTGTAATTAAATTAATCATATTATGGGGAAATACGGATAGCTCTATTTCGGCAATTCTTTCAGCCTTTTTATAAGATGTAGGCTCCAAAATAACTCTAACTTGGCTCATATTACTTCTAGAATAAGTTATAATCTTGCCAAGTACGGCTGGGGCCAAATTACAATCGAGTATTAATTGCTTTGGCTTCATATTAGCTATTTGGTTGATCACTTCTTCTGCAATGTCTTCTTCAATTATTGCCATATCAGCACTAGAGATCGTAAGACTACCATCAGGATTGTGCATGGAAATATATTGAGCAGTTCTATTATTATCTCTTCTAATTATTCCAGAAGTATTGAATCCTTTTTCTTCTAACTCATTCAAAACTGTTTTCCCAGCAAAATCATTACCAATAGAAGAGATCAACTTGCTTGTGCCTTTTGAAGTATATTCATAAGCTAATGCTATATTGAAACCAACACCACCAACAGAAGACTTCATGTGCCCAGGGTTTGAATCATGCATTTTTGCTCTGGAATTAAGAGTACAAGTGGTATCAAGTGCCACTGAACCCACTATAACTGAGTCTATATTCTGCTCAATTACATTTTTAGTTTTTGTTTCAATTGACTTGGTATCCTTGGCTATTCTTGTAGTTGGCTGAAAACCAGTTTTAGGCTATTATTAAATTAGTATCACCCTCCAATTCAAATTAGAATAATTAAGTACGTACCACATTCAACTGACAAAGTTCTTTAGCAATCTGGGTAGCAGAATATGCATTATTCAAGACAAAGTCAATATTGCATTTCACAGACCTTCCATTGGTATCCTTAGCAATCTTGCTTAACAAGAACGGAGTCATTTGCTTGCCTTTTATTCCACGAGCTTTAGCTTCAGCATTTGCGTCATCTATTATAGAACTAATATAATCTGAAGAGAGAGCAATATCCTTAGGTGGAGGAATACAGAATAAGCTACCAGAGTCCAAAAAGGAGCTGTTGTATATTATTGAAGCAGCTTCCTTGAACGAAGAAAAGGAGTATGGCGACTTTACCCCAGATTCACGGCAATAGAATCCAGGGACTTCTACTTCACTACGATTGTCATCATTATAGGTGGCAACAAACACACCCTGGGTCTCTAAGTATTCCATAGTAAGCTCAATATCCAAGATAGACTTAGGACCAGCACAGACCACTGCCACTGGAGTTCTTCCCAATTCAGTTAAATCCGCCGAAATATCCATTGTGAACTGGCCATCTCTATGAACCCCACCCAATCCACCAGTAGCAAATACTTGAATTCCGGCTTGGTGGGATAAAATCATAGTCAGGGCTATAGTCGTTCCACCATCCAACTTGTTAGCAATAGTATAGCCAATATCCCTTCTGGATACCTTATTAGCGAGTTTCAGCTCAGCTAATTCACTCAATTGGTCGTTATTAAGCCCAACATATGGTTTTCCTTCTATAAAAACACAAGTTGCTGGAACTGCTCCGTTATCCCTGATTAGCTTCTCTACCTTTGTAGCCATCTCAAGGTTCTGGGGAAATGGTAAGCCATGGGTGATAATAGTGGATTCTAATGATACAACCGGGACGTTATCGTTTAATGCCTGTCTGATCTCCCCAGACACATTTATAGGAAACGATCTTTTGACAGTACTAAATAATCTTTTACTGGTAATCATCATAGTTCAAATATATTAATTTTGAAAATTTTGAGATTTTTCAATGAGTTGATATTGCACTAAAAGATGGAACCAGATTGGATTATTGCAGCCAACCAACTAAATTTTGACATAAAAGAGCTTCAGACTAGTCTATTGGATACCAAGCAACTTGAATATATTGAAAAAACTGTTTTAAATGAACATAATTTGTCACAATTAGATGTGCAAGCTTCCATCTCCAGGTTTGAGAAAGGTTATTTGATATTGGAAGCATTAGCATTGAAAAATCGTATAACTGATTGGAGTAGTCTTGCTGCAGAGGTGATAAATGGGTTAGAAATACCAAACAGGAATTGGGATTGGAAAAAGACGGAGAACAGTGATAAAGATGCCTATTATTACAAATTGCGCTTACTTAGAGTGCTACTAGAGAAGAAAGAATGTGAATCAATGATTCCTAAAATGACAGCGGTGATGTCATATCATTCCCACCCGCAGTTACCTTGGAGTTCTAAATTGAGCTCATCTTTGGTGGGTGAAATTATGCAACAACCATCGATATATCAGATGCTCAATTCAGTAATGGAGGAATACATAAACGAACTCTTAAGGCCCAATTTATTGATAATAAGCAATAGGAACCTTACTATCAAGGGACGATCCAAAGCTACTAATAATTTGCGTCCAAAGCTTGGGTATAGCAGTAGTATTAATGATGAGACTACTGAAGAAAATGCGAGAAGAAACTGGAAAAACTCACCAAGAACAAGATCTTTAGCAATGGTATGGTTTATTATCCAAATGATAAACAGAAACCAGCTGTGGTTTAATCAAAATTGGACGGTTTTGACTTCATTTATACTTAATCTCTTAGAGGACCACGAAGTGCTATTTAAGACACAAGCATGTATACTCTTAGAGTCGTTAGTGTCCAGGCTCAATGCTGAAAAGATCGATATATTATCTAGAAGCGGGTTGCTTGAGCTCTTCATCAATTCTACGAAGCCGTGTTTGTTATATTTGCCAAATTTAACCCTGGATGACGAATCAAGGTTTATATTACCTAGAGGTTATAGTGCATTATTTGCAATGGTGAATGGAGATAAGAAGCAACTTATAGAGCTACTTAATACTACGTTGTCCTCTATTGCTCATCTCAAATCGAACAGAGACGCCAATTCGACAGTGAATGTATTACTTAGCCTGTTGGATCTCATAGTGAAAAAATTAGACTCAAATGTGTTAATTAGCATGTCACGTATTAACTTCGCTATTAACCAACTACTCGTTGATCCTAATGTTGTGGTATCTAATTTATATCCTTTGAAATTGGCACTTGATGTCCAGCATACAATTCTCCAAATATTTGAAAAGCTCAACAACATGGAAGCTCTCTCGCTTCTTTTCAATTACAGATTCGACTTCCTAGCTGCATGGGTTATTTTAAACGACAGGGTAGCAGATAGTGCTATCATTTCTGCCATACGGTCTAATTATGAGTTGTTGAAAGGAGTCTCCCAAACACTTGATGTGTACGAGAGCTTTCACAAAGATATAGAAAAAATACAGAAAACAGAGCCCAAGTGTGAAAAGCTCTTTACATAGATGTTTAATATATCGTTTATTAGGAAGTGTATATACAAGCATAGTTAATTTGTTTCAGTAATTACAGTAGAAAGTATCTAAGGGCACTTATTTCTGAGCACCTTGTAAGGCTTGTACAACTTTGATGTTTGTGTCCAAAAACCTGTTCAAACAGTTGGTCAAACACTGTTCTTCATTGGAATCTAACCCTGCGCTGGTTATAGGCTTGTTGGCATTGCATTTCTTGAAGCACATATCGGTGAAGTTGTGGATGGACATTTGTACCTTAGACTTGGAATTTTCAGATTCAATAAATTGCATAATGTCCTTTCTGGACCCTTCGTCAAGACTTTGTAAAGCGGTTTGGGAAACAGTAGACATCTTATCTATTTATGTGGGTGTTTTGTGTGAAATAATGATTAACTTTTTTACCAAATTCGATTAAATTTTTCAGCGCACGGATAAATTTCTCTGCACCCACCATAGCTCAGACAAGAATGGATAAATGGGGTTAAGCAGGCTAGACATCGTTCGAGAGATATACTCTAAAGCTAGGGATGATGATACAAATAATTTAGCTGCTCAATCAGCTTATAGTAGAAGAATCAGAACTGATATTGAAAGAACTACAGCTTATTTAGAAAAGACCAATAAGCTAATCAGTGAATTTGAAAATGATAAGCTGGTTCTGGAAAAGATGCGAGTAATTGGTTTATATGAGTCTTACAATAGACTCTCATATGTTGATGATAAGGATGACGTTATAGGAATAGCAGCCGCATCCATATCAGCTCGCCGTGGTGTTGAAGCACACAAATCATCAATTGAGACATCAACTGCAGAAAATGAAAGACTCACACTGGAGATTAAAAGGTTGAGTTCGCTAATTGCTGACTATAAGTATATTTTGAGTCTAATTAATGAAAAAGTCTCTGTGGACTCACAGAAAGTTCAAGATATAGCAAATGTGGAGCCAGTGACATTACAACAACGGTTTGATTCCTTACAAGCTAAGTTTGACGAATGTAATGATATGCTGAGATTGCTTTCTCTCCACATAGATAACTATATTTCAGTGTATCTTCTGACCAAATGGAATCATCGCATGGAACCCACAGATGATGCAAAAAAACTCAAGAATCTTCTCAAAGAACTTATTGAAAATGATCGGATAAAACTCCCCGAGGAAAGTTTAGAGAGAGTATTTCTTGAGTCCTTACGAATGAACAATATTGTGGTATTCAAGTCAGATTCGTCGGGTCAATATGTTCATCTTCGAGATTATGGCACTGAATTTCAGTAAATTTTTTTAAAAAAAACTCCAACATGAACCAGGAGGTCCAATAGTCATTTGTGGAGCTTAGTATATTAATTAGTGGTCATTTTGTGGTTTACTGGTAAGCTACTTCTATTTATAGTTATATAATCAATTAATGAGATTCGCGATGATAAATAAATATACTTCTTCACTAATGTCGTCTAAGAAGAGGAACAGACCTGTACTATCGTGTACTAATTGTCGTAGCAAGAAACGTAAATGTGATCGTGAGTCACCTTGCTCCACGTGTGTTCGCTACAAGCTACAAAGTAGTTGCAAATATACTCCTATTGCATTAGATAATGTAATAGCAAAGCCAGCTAAACCAACAACGAAACCAGCTGACAAAGTGGGCAGAACATCTAATTTATCTAATGAATTACTTAACTTAAGAGATAGGCTTGAGAAAATAGAAGCTTCAATTACAGTTGCTTCCTTATATAACACAGTTGCTCTAGATGAGGGTAATATTGATGGCATCAAGAAGATGGCAACCCTGGCTAATGGCAGTGGCAAAATACCCCAAATTAGCTCTGATGACTTGATTGATTTATACTGTGATTTTGGGACAAAGTCAAGAGCTATTATTTCGGCAAAACGTCCTATACCTTTACGTACATTTCTGAAAAGAGATCCTATTACACGATTGTTTCATAAACATAAACAATCTGAACTATTTATAAAGTTTTTCTCGCTGACAGTTTTAGGAATGGAGAGTGTTGGTGGAATATCAGCATCTGTGATGGAACTACAAGCTCAAAGTCATTATGGTTCATCGTACATTCCTAGAGTAGATCAGAAGTTGGATTTGGCTGATATAAAGAAAGCATTAACACTTTTTTCGCCTGGTGGTATGAAGTTCAAGAATATTGATCTTCTGGCCAATCTACCACAGAAAATTATAGCAGTTATTCCAAATGAGCAGTTGTTTTGGCAGCTTTTTGACTCTTTTTTTGCTACACTTTATCCATACTTTCCAGTGATTGACGAATTTGAAATCAAAGAAGATATAGCACGAATAATAAAGTTCGCTGGAGGATTTGTTGAAAATATTAAAGTGGAGAGTAAGCATGATTTATCCATCATAGTGTCGGTTCTATTTATTTTGAGACTTTCTTATGTTTCAATCGTGATTGAGGATAACGAGAAGTCGTTAAACGATTTTGTTGCTATAGAATCTGTCAAGGTTGCAGAAGTTTGCTTGAAGGAATTAGAAATTTATAAACATAACGATTTATCAACATTGCAAGCTTTTATTTTACAAGCAATATACAGAACATATTCACCGGAGAGAGGTGATCTATCTTCGGGTGCCGAGTCTCTGTTGAAAACTGGATTTTTGATACAAATGGCCATGTCAATGGGTTTGAATAGAGACCCATCTCTATTCTATGATCTTCAAATTGACGAGAGATTGAAAAACTTAAGGCGAAAAATATGGCATTTTCTTATTTCCATGGATGAAGATGATTCATTGATCTATAGCACCCCAAAGCATATTCACCCTATGTCTTATGATACAGAAATTCCTCGATTTAGTAGCAATATGTCCAATATAGTAAACATAGATTTAGAAAAAGATGTCGTTAAGGCATTTAGAAAGAAAGACATGGTGTTTAAAAAATTGAAGAAGATAAAGGATTTAACCCTGGCACTAAATGGTAGTGTCAAGGTTGAAGTTCTTGTTTCAGATATCACCGAAATGGAACAGATGTTAGCAACTGATTTTGGTAGTGTCGAAGAACTACTCAAAGAGGCGGAGACTTCTTTTCTTAGTGCAAAAAAGATAAGGCTATACATTTTATGTAAGGTTTTCATCATGTTTTTGAATTACTGTTTGTTTCTATTTTATGAGGGAAAAAAAAATGGGGAAGCCGAATGCTTCTTTTTGAAGAAACTGCTTTATATTATGTACCATGATCTTTCTAGAATATTTGATAGCATAGTGGCTAAAAAAGAGTTTATTCCTGGTTTCATGCTCTATATCCAACCTACTATACTATTATACTGTCATCTGTCAATTATGTTAGGGATGGTTTTTTGCATCAGAATGAAATCCATTCACCAAAAAATTCTTAGCAATAAAAGCAAAATCGATAAATCGGATCCTAATTTCTATAATATTTTGGAAAAATATAACCATTTGATAAATGTGATGAAGCAGATAATTATTCCTAAAGTCAATTTGGGTATTTCTTTAAGTGAGAAATACTGGGTAGCATGGAATGCCATTAAAGTTTATATTTATTGTTTAAAAACTCTGGAAAAAGAAGAGTTTTTTGCGCTAGGAATTCACGATATAATGAATGACATTAACGAATTCCTGGAACGTGAAGTTGATGAACTCTTGCAGGTAGTCACTTCTAATTCATCAACTACTCTGTATTTAATTACAGATGATATGTCGCCTGAAAGTGTTGCACGGTTGGCACAGGTTGACAATATGTGGTTTCAGCTCAATAAAATACAACAAGAAGAAGATGCAATTCCAAAATCTTTTACTTATGTTGACGATAAACCGCTTGCATATCCAGGTTTTCCAGAATTGGAGAATATCAGCTTGTTCAAACAGGATTTTGGTCTTTTAACTGGGATGTACTTTGATGAATATATTCCAAGTGTAGACTAATATATATAGCTAATTAATTTCTGAAAGTACATGTTAATAAATATCCCAATGAAATTCTGATCTATAATTAAATAGCAGTTTTTGGTTTACCGATCTGCATTATCATTAATCATTGTCTATCAGTTAATGAAGAACAGGATATTAGAAATGAGAGGTAATGGTAAATTTGTATTTTTATTTAAGAAGTATAGAAATAAGGTACTTTTTCAAGATGATTTTGAGATATCTATAAATAATCTTGCAAAGAATACCATTATTTGAATATTTCATAAAGTTGTCCAGAATTGACAAAGCAGTTAGGGTTAACAATTCTCTTAATATGTTAAGAATTGTTGTAATGTCATATCATCGTCCAATATTCTTATTACATGTATAGGCTGAGCAATTACACCTATTAATGTAGAATGAGCCAAATATAAGATAACCTTACGGAGATGAAATAATCCTATGAATATAAATGTCGTCCGATATCACTATATAATGTTAAACAATTATCTCACCTTTGTAGGAATAGGCTACTAATGTTTAATAAGAATATAGAATATAGTCAATATATATCCCGTATAGCAAAACTAATTGATAATTCCTTACTATCAAAATCAAATTAATTTAATCTATTTTTATTACGAATACTGCTGTAGGTTGGCATTCTAGCAAAATGGAATCCAATTGTAACTGGTTATTTCGATACGACATTTCTATTCAAACAAAATATTAATGATCCCACGAAAATGTTACAAAAAAAAATGTTTTAGGTTGATGGCACATTGAAAATATCTATATGAGTTTTAACATAAGCCAAGTCATTAATTCAACTATCCTTAATAAGATCCAAATTATATTCAACTTCTTAATATGTATAACACAACCTTATGATTATTTAGAATAATTTGTTCCAAAAATACCGTATACTCCTATTTAGTTATAATTTGAATAGTCTTAAAATCAAACAATATTATGAAGCTTAATTAAACCTTTTTTATTATAGTTAGAGATTATTATAGCTTCTTGAGGTTCTAGTCTTTAACAAACTGCTTCTAACCCAAACCAGTTAATACTTTAGGAGAATAGCATTTCTTGATTATTATTCAATTTACATCATATGAAGCTCAAAACAACTTTCTTGTCTTTTTTGTCTAGAATAATTAATTTCATTTCTCAATGTACTTATGTTATCTGATAATTCGTATTGAATACTGTATACTTTGTGTATTATTACGGCAAAATAAAAGAAGTAGGTTTACCTTCGCCATTGAATGATTAAAAAAAATGAGAGTTACTAGCAATGTCGTTTCATTAATCTCCCTAGAACTGGGATATATTCGTTGTTTCACCTCTTGATGTAAGCAAAAATTGCAACCATTTCAATGGTGCGAATTCTCCCCAAGATTTAATAGCTGTTCCAAGTTACACATGGCAAGGTACCATTGGATCATCTCTTTTACTAGAATAAAAATAATGTTGGAGATTCAAACGTATAGAATATCTGTGCTGATAGGATTTTTTATGAAACAATAATTACAAGATTGAAGATGTAACTTCTTCAGTTATCGAACGTTTAGAAATACATCATTGTTTCTTATAGAATAAAATTCTTAACATGTTAGATATAACCACATTACTATTAGCTTCATATTACGTGAAATAGATTAATGTGATGTTTAATAAGTTTGAATTTACCGTCTATATATTCTTCATCCGATTTAGCGTGGGCGTTCGCAACTATCAGATAATGATCTCCTTCCTCGGATTTAATCTGGAAGAGATATTATAATTAAGACTTCTGCTCGGGTGTAAAATGGGAGATAGCTAAATCCGATATTTAACTCACACCAAGACTTCAAGACGATGGATGACTATTCATGACTTAATAACTTACTCTTCCAATCATGCCATTGGACAAGAGAAATAGACCAGTGTTATCGTGTACTAATTGCCGTAATAAGAAGCGTAAGTGTGATCGCAATTTACCCTGTTCTTCTTGTGTTCGCTTTCAACTTGAGAAAAGCTGTAAATATTCATCTGCAGCGCTATCAACTAGGGGGATAGCAAAGCCATCAAATACAGCAAGGAAACCTGCGAACAAAGAAGAATTTACTCCTAATTTAGCTAATGAATTGCTTATCTTGAAGGACAGACTTGAGAAGATAGAAGCATCGATCACTTTACCATCCTTGTACAACATTGTTACTCCTACCAATAGTTATATTCCTGAATTCAAGCTGTTGACTACTCCGGAAAAGCTTAACGACAAATATCCCAAGATTGGTTCAGATGACTTCATTGATTTATACTGTAATTTTGGCACCAAATCAAGAGCTATAGTTTGCTCAAAAAGCCCGATATCTTTATTTTCATTTCAAAAGAGAGATCCTATCTCTAAAGGATTTCGTAAAATTAAGAAAAGAGAACTATTTATAAAGTTTCTCACACTGACAGTAGTTGTAACCCAAGGCAGTGGAGGAAGATCTGGATCTGGTATAGAGTTTCAGGCTCAAACTCAGTTTGGAGCCTCATATATTCCCCGACCAGATCAAAAAGTTGATTTTGCAGATATAAAGAACGCTATTACTTTGTTCTCTCCTGGTGGAATTAAGTTTAAAAACATTGATCTCCTGGCTAGTTTGGTTCAAAACATTATAGCCGCTCTTCCAGATATGGAGTTGTTTTGGCAACTTTTTAATTATTTCTTTTCTACACTTTATCCATTCTTTCCAGTTCTTGATGAATTTGAAATGAGAGAAGATATAACACGAATATTGAAATTTTCAGGGAACTCTGTTGAAAGTATTAATGTGGAAAGTAAAAACGATTTGTCTGTATTAGTGTCAATTTTATTTCTTATGAGAATTTCCTATGTTTCAATCGTGATTGATCGCAAAGATAAGATATTACACGATTTTGTTGCAGTAGAATCTGTCAACGTAGCAGAAACTTGCTTAAAGGAATTGGAAATTTATAAGCAGAATGATTTATCAACATTGCAAGCTTTTATTTTACAAGCTATATATAGAAAATATTCACCAGAGAAAGGTAATTTCTCGTCAGGTTCAGAAGTACTGTTAAAAACTGGATTTTTGATACAAATGGCAATGTCAATGGGTTTGAATAGAGACCCATCTCTATTCTATGATCTTCAGATTGATGAGAGATTGAAAAACCTAAGGCGAAAAATATGGCATTTTCTTATTTCGATGGACGATGAAGACTCATTGATTTATAACATACCAAATCATGTCAACCCAATTTCTTACGATACCGAAATACCTCAATTTAGTACCAATTTGTCTAATATAAAAAATGATGAGTTAGAAAAAGGTGTCATAAAGAGTATTAGAAAAATTGCTGGAGTATTTAAAAAGTTGAAGAAGATAAAGGATTTAACCTTGGTTCTAAATAGTAATATTAAAGTTGATGTTCTTCTTCCGTGTATTTCAAAAGTTGAACGGATGCTTTCCAATGATTTTGATAGTATCGAGGAATTACTTAAAGATGCAGAATCTTCTTTTCTTAGTGCAAAAAAGATAAAGCTATACATTTTGTATAAGTTGTTTATCATGCTTTTGAATCACTGTTTGTTTCTATTCTATGAGAGAAAAGAAAATGACGAAGCAAAATGTTTCTTTTTAAAGAAGCTGCTCTTCATTACATTCCATGATCTTTCTAGAATTTTTGATAGCATAGGAGCCAAAAAGGAGTTCATCCAAGGGTTTAAACTATACATTCAGCCATCGATTCTATTATATTGTCATATTACGATAATACAAGGGACGATATTCTGCTTAAGAATGAAATGTATTTACCGAAAAATACTTCAAAGGAATAGGAGTAATAATATCTCTGACCCTAATTATAATATTTTGGGAAAATATAATATTTTTATAAATCTGATTAAGCAAATGATTATTCCTAAAGTCAATTTTGCTATTTCTTTAAGTGAGAAATACTGGGTAGCATGGAATGCTATCAAAGTTTATATTTATTGTTTAAAAACTCTGGATAAAGAAGATTTTTTTGTGCTAGGAATTGAAGATATAATGGATGACATTTACGAATTTCTGGAACATGCACTTGATGAACTCATGCAAATAGTCTCTTTTAATTCATCAAGTACTCCGCGTTTAATTACAGATAAAATGACACCTGAAAGTGTTGCACGGTTGTCACAGGTTGAAAATATGTGGTTTCAACTCAATAGAATACAACAACAAGAAGAAGATGCAATCCCGAAATCTTTTACTTATGTTAAAGATAATGAGCTTTCATATCTAGAATTTCCTGAATTGGAAAATATTAGCTTATTTAAAGAGGACTTTGGCTTCTTAACCGGATTCTTTGATGAATATACTCCTAATGTGGACTAATTTATATATAGCTTTGAAGTATATCTATCATATTGATATATTAGTGAATCTAATCTAAACACTATGTATAACAATTTAAGGATTGCTTATGTATTTGGCATTATTATCTCTCCAATATCCCATTCTTCTGTCATGCCCCTTGAAATAAAAATCATACCAATCTTGCTCATAAGGCGGAAGTTGTCTACCTGGTCCGTCAGCTAATGATAAGCTACGGAGGTAATCAAAATACTCTTTGAAATTAGGGAAAATAGTAATGAAATTAACATTATCTCCTTTCTCCATTACTCTCTTTCTTTCCCATTCTTTTTGCTCCTCAACTGGTGGAAGTGTAGCTCTTCCAGCAAAGACTCTTGCAATAGCAACTGCTTGCCATTCGTATAATTTGAATGTTAAACCAGCTGCAATAGCACCGACAAATGCTAAAGATGAATCTTCAATGTTAAACACATGTTGGAATACGCCATGAATTCTATTACCGGATACATCAATTTTAGGTAAAAATGGGAAACTAAAGGAGAACCCAGTAGCAAAAATAATCCCATCAACATCAGATTCCAAGGTACCATCATCAAAGTACACAGTCCTAGATGAATTGTCAATTTTGATTATCTGGGTTCTCTTTTCAACTACTGGATGTTCAAAAGCTACTGTACCAAAGTAAATATGTGGCTTGCTTGATTTCTTTTGAGACGAGATTACCTTGGAAGCCACTGGAATAATATCTTGAATTGCATCCATAGCACTGATAGAAGCTCCTACAACAATAGTTTTCTTATCTTTAAAAGCATCGTTCGATCTAAATGCCTTACTGTGTATAACTTCTGTTTTAGGATTCTCGTAGAATTCTTGTAATCCTGGGACGTATGGCACGTAAGGAACATCATAGTGACCACTTGCTACAACAACAGCATCAAAATTTTCTGCCCATACATAATCTTTATCTTTTCCGAATTTTCTTAACGTAATATCCCATTTATTAGTTTTCTCGTCTTTAACTACCAACTCAACCGAAGTGTCAAATGAAAAATGATCGTCGAGTCCTTTATTCTTATAAATTCCTTGAATCCACTCCTTAATCACGGTATTATGACGAAATGGTGTATCATCACCGTACTTCTCTATTGAAGTAGCGCTTGCAACTTTTGGAAAAGGTTCTTCTGAATATTCCATAGTAACAGCGTCTACATTGGATTCTAAGTATGCATACGTAGCAGTATCCATAAATCTTTGTTTTGATGTCTTTTCAACATATCCTGGAAGATTTTCTGGAATTTCCACCGGTTTATCTGCTACTCTTTTATGAAGTTCTTCAATATTATTGAGTTTTTCTGGAGCTTCATCATTGTAGATCCAACATCCTCCTGCTTCGCTTCTTCTTTCAAAAACTTTAATTCTATCAAACTTTTGCTCTCTCACCAAGGCATCCAAAGCGATTACACCACTAGGGCCAGCTCCTATAACCGCTACAGACTTAATTGTCATTGTTGTTGTAAATAACTGATAGTATAAATTCGAGATACTTTTTAAATAGCTGAACAATATGCAGGATCTTGACTGATTGCAAATTCACTGTGGATTACGAAAGAGATTATTATAGAGCAGATTAGTTTTTTAACAATATTTAGTTTTATGTATATTTACATAAATGTATTCACATATGGCTACCATGATTATTTATTTCCTTATTAAGCATATATGGTCGTTAACGTGATTATAGGGATATTTAGCTCTAATGATTTGTTATTTCATCCATTCCGATTGGTATTAAATCGAGAGAGGGAGATTTTTGTATTAAGCTTTAAATATATTCCTCATAAATAGCAAAAACTGATTTTGATAAAATCATTTGTTTAAAATATTGCTAATAATTTTTTTGCCTCCGAGAGAAATTATTTCCTGTGGCCCAATCATTAATGTTTAGTTCTTATCGGTCCATTTTGTATTATCTTCTTTGGTATTTATATCTACCCTTCTGAAATATTTCATCAAGATCATCAAAATCTTTCTGCTTACTCTCATCATTATTTTCACAATCTGCCAGACCTAAGTATATTAATGAAACCTTACTACTAACTGAAACGTGAATATTACCTTCGCTGACATCATTATGAGTAATTCCCAAACTATGTAGTTCCTTGATTATTCTTTTCATACTTCTTTTGATTATTTTGTACACTTCCTCTTTGTCCCAATTTCCCACCGGTACCTTTTCGCCTAAATATTCAAATATATGAATTAATTGGTTTACTAAGGCATTCCAATAACCAGAAGCAAAAAGTTTTGGAAAATTAGAAGCATATTGTGGTGAAATCTTCTCATTAATTAGAAGCTCATTGAAAAAAATACCGTAATATTCATCCTCGGTAGGTTTACTAAGAGAAATCAATTCATGCATTTCCCATTCTTTGCTAGAGTAATAGTATAATTTGACAAGCACTTCATATGGAAGCTCAATTCCTAAATCTGGGTGACATTTCGGAGCATCGTACACTACTCGACATATGGTATTACCTTCAATGATTTCCATTATATTTCCACATGAATTATCCAAAATATCTGGTAAATATTCTGTATCATTTAATGGACTACTTAGTTCAGATTTAGGGGTCACATTTGCAAATGGATCTAGTTCTTTCCCATATTTCAAAACTTCAAAACATCGTGCTAATTTCTTCTTAATAGCATATGCATCAGCTAAATCCCTATAAAAAAAAGCCGCTATTGCAGCTCTTAATGTTCTTCTATTAGCAACTGCCTCTGGGCCATTAATAATATAGTAATTTATTTTCATCCGTTCACCAAGCTCATACTGAAAAAATCCAGAAAATGATCTGATACATAAACCCTATTTGTACCAGAAAGAAAGGCATCTAGTAGGCATTTCCTTAGAACCAAGGCAAATACAACATCACTTGTCCATTGCCCATGTTGAAACAATGGAGAAAGTTCTTGCAGCCTCGATTCGCTATGATTATTTACATTAAGATCATTTATCACCTGTATTAATAATCGAAACGCTTACCTTAAATTATAGTTCACTTGTGTGAAATTCCCTAATCCAAAACAAATATCTGGAGACTCATAACCCCCAGTTTCTGTATAGTTAAGTAAAAGTACAATATCAGCCTGTATTCTAGTTTTCTTATTGAGTGGAGTTCTAAACATTGGCGATTGTCCAAACATGCATTTTGTTCCAAAAAGTCATTATTAATGTCTTCGAATGGAATTGTCAAGTTTCCATTGAAGTATTTTTGTACTTGATGTTCGGTATGGTTAGCATCTTCAAAGGGAAATCTGTATTGAACCGGTAAAGGTTTACAATTCATTTTTCTTTGTTTAATGGCATTATCAAATGGTGCAAGGTAGTTATTTTGGAACTCTTCGGAGCTCATTTCTTTAAATTCAGTTTGCATCAAGCTTCTGTCATATAAACAACATAGGCCCACTATCACCTATAACGCTCCAATTAACAGAAGCATTACCCTTTGATACTAATTTGGTTGCTTTAGCTCAATTACTCCAGAACTATTGCGAAATTGTAGTAATTTTGTATTCTAGTAAACTCTAATATTTTGTTCTGTATTGGACATCATTTCAATAAATAAAACAGGATTTATTGCAAACCCATTTCAGATAAGCTCATCTGATATAATATCATCTATATTCTTATGTGATAAAACATTGGAGTTTTAGGCTACATGTTTATTCATCTCCTCTAAGGTTTAGGAGGCTATCTTATATTTGATCTTATTCTTCTCCAGCATACCCAACTGCATGTTGTAAATGACACAAAAATATTGATAAGCAACATTTTGTGTAAGTATGCGCATAAGAGATAAGAATAGTATACTTGGTAAAATTATGTTCTAATTTCTCGAGACGATGTTAGTTTAAATATTGAACTATTATGCTTAGTGTCAACCACTCTTCTTATATTATCTGTAAGGATTTTATCTACTTAATTAATGAATATTAGAAGAAAGACGATTATTCCAGATGTTTAATTAGTCTATAACTAATTATTAACAGAAAAATAAGTTTATCCAGCAATAAACCCCACTATTTCTTTTGTAGGATATATAAGAGCTAGAATGATTTATAGTTTCTTCGAGGGTTAGATGTGATTAGTAGTTTTCTAATTGAATTGCAATTTGAAAGAGGTAGTAGTTTGGTATATCCTTTCACTGGTCGGTAATATCTAAATATACAGGAAAGATTTTAGGTTTCAATGAATAATTCATTATAATGAAGACAGAGCCATATCCAGAGATTAATATTCATTAAACAAGGGGCTCAAAAACTTATTTATCTAATAATACTATCACTAATGTACTATGTTCAGATATGAAATTTCAAGTGTAACCATGGGTGTTAATACCCATCGAAAGGAACATATCAGATTCAAACCATATACCCAGAGCAATTTAAAAGAGAATTAATGTACTTACTTGAGATTTTTCACTTTAATTGAAAACTATCATATTCAAAAAGATAAATTTAGCTTATCAGTAATGCCATACTTGGGAACTGTTTACAGAAAATACTTCTCTTTTCAAACATAGCCTTACCTGAAACCGCCAGTGATGAGGTTACCGACTCCAAGTTCCTTCACATTCAGCTTGACATCCAACTATGAAAATATTCTTAGTTGAAAGAACACTGGAAATAATTGCAACATTTGGAAAGCCAGTAGGGAGTTGTTCAAAAATTCCGTTCTTACGGATGTTGGAAATTCTCCACAAGACAAGAAAAAAATATTCCGACAAGATGGTAATTGTGATTCCATAATGCCAAGGGCTTAGTACTTCGTATCATTCAATCGAAAGTATGACGAGAGAAAGAATACTCTATTATGTATTCGTGCGAGCTCATAATACTTTAACAATTACGTCATTTGGGAACTTATCTTCAGAAATATACCCTAGTTAAGCAAAATGAGATAAAATTTTATATTATAATCAGGTGATAATATTAGAGCAATCCAATCATATTGTACGATTTAGACCTCATACATTCTTCATTTTGGAATGATGGTTTTATGTCGGAAAATTCTCGCTGAAACTGTATACCAGAAAAATTTCCGATAAAAACTATAATATCAAGCGCCGCCATGCAGCTTCATTGTAGAATATGGTCGGGTTTTAGCTAAAAAAGTAGGGGAAATAGTGGAGTATTTTCCGACACGCAGAGTTATTACTTCGAATTTTAAAGTGGAAATATCTCGAGAAGAAATTTAAACATTCTTCAATTAAAGTCCATCAATTATTAATAAGTGTAAGTACAAGCACAGCCTTTTAAAATGATATTTTCTTTAGTAAATATGCATTGCAGACGGAGAAATTAATATTCCTTTTTTTTTTTTCAGGAACAATGAACCATGCCTACTACCTTGTAGCTTAAGGTTTGACAATAGGAAATGGTAGTCGGAAAAACAAATAACATCACGACAAGAATTATGCAATTCAAACTTGCTTATATTGCGGGGAACAATTGACGAATGGATAAATTTACCCGTATAAAGGTGAAATAATGCCTGTGTTCATATGCTCCCCCACACTTCTGGTTAAGCGTTGCATAAAAAGAATAAAACAATGAAGAAAAATTGTAGATTTCTGGAAAACCAACCCCAACGGAATATATATAAACTGCATTTTCCCAGATTATGAAGGACCGTTTTTTTATATCACGAGAAAATGTCTGAATCGATTTTAGAGATTAGTAATAAGAAGGTTGATGTGGTGAAGACCCTATTTAAAGATCGCAAGGTCTTAGGTATAGTTTGCTTTGCGTCGTTGGGTGGATTTTTATTTGGATATGACCAAGGTGTTATCAGTGGAATTGTTACAATGGAATCATTTGGAGCCAAGTTCCCTAGAATATTTACCGATGCAGACTACAAAGGCTGGTTCGTTTCTACTTTTCTTTTATGTGCTTGGTTCGGATCAATTATCAACTCTTTGATGGTAGATAAGTTCGGTAGAAGAGATTCTATAATTATTTCATGTTCTATTTTTGTTATCGGTTCAATTTTCCAATGTGCGGGTATTTCCATTAGTATGTTGTTCGCTGGTCGAGCTGTAGCAGGGTTTGCTGTTGGTCAATTGACGATGGTAGTTCCACTTTACATGTCTGAGTTGTCACCCCCAGCTGTAAGAGGAGGCTTAGTTGTCATCCAACAAGTTTCCATTACAATTGGAATTATGGTATCGTACTGGATCGATTATGGGACTCATTTCATTGGTGGTACAAAATGTGCCCCAGGAATACCTTACAAAGGCGATTCTTTCGATCCTTATGTTGATGTTCCTAGCGATGGCTGTTTTGGCCAAAGTGATGCTTCCTGGAGAACTCCGTTCGGTATTCAAATTGCCCCAGCATTTATTCTAGGATTCGGTATCATATTCTTTCCAAGGTCCCCAAGATGGTTGTTATCGAAAGGAAGAGAAGAGGAAGCTTGGAGAAACTTGTGCAATTTGAGAATTAATGAAGGTGAGAAATTTGTCGAGAATGAATTTCAACAAATTAAAGCAGATGTTGTATTTGAGCAAAGTTATAAAGAAAGGAAGTTCGGCAATAAATCAGGTGTTGTATTATTTTTTGCAGGATATTGGGACCTTATTTCATCAATGTCTAATTTTAAGAGAGTTTTCATAGGGTCTGCTGTCATGTTCTTTCAACAATTTATTGGCTGTAACGCAATTATTTATTATGCACCAACTATATTCAGTCAACTTGGTATGAACTCCACCACAACTTCAATGTTGGGCACCGGTGTTTATGGTATTGTCAATTGTATTGCTACTCTTCCTGCTATTTTCATGATCGATAAATTCGGAAGAAAGACTTTGTTAATGGCAGGTGCTATAGGTACAGGAGTTTCCTTGATCATTGTTGGTGCTATAGTAGGAAAATATGGTGATGATTTATCAAATCATGTAGTTGCTGGAAGAGCTGCAATTGCATTCATATTCATTTACGATGTAAACTTCTCCTACAGTTGGGCACCAATTGGTTGGGTCTTACCATCAGAAATATTCTCTATTGGTATCAGATCCAAAGCAATCTCTATCACAACATCTTCTACATGGATGAACAATTTTATTATTGGCCTTGTTACGCCAATGATGTTAGAGACTATGAAATGGGGTACATATATTTTTTTCGCAGCTTTCGCCATAATAGCATTTTTCTTCACGATACTCATTATTCCAGAAACAAAAGGTGTTTCCTTGGAAGAAATGGATGCAGTATTTGGTGATGTTGATGCTCTCAATCAAAAACACGATTATGTTCACCAAGAAAATTACGTCCATAAAGAGTTAGAAAAACCAACAACTGAGATTTCTGTTTAGTTTAAATTTGTTCTAATTTTGATATTCATTAATATTTCTGTAGTATTTGATTATATATAATTATATACGAATTACTATATAGAATGCTCAATATCTTGCTTTTCAGTTTCAATTTCATTGGGAGTTTCAACTATACCAATTTCTTGAGCAAATGTGCTATGAGGTATCCATTTGGCAGATTTGCGCGGAGAAGTTTCCAGTAACATCATATCAACTTGCTCTAATGTTAATCCTTTTGTTTCTGGGACTAAGAAATATGCGTACACTATGCACCCGAAACAGAGTGATCCCCAGATAAAGAAGACTTTAGCTCCTAGGTTACCTTCATCAGTATTAACCATATATGGTGTAATGACAGCAATAATACAATTCCAAAGCCAGTTAGATGCAGTTGATAAAGCTACACCTCTTGAACGAATTGGTAATGGGAATACTTCACCTATAAGAACCCAAGCACCTGGTCCCCAAGTTGATGCAAAGAAGAAAATGTAAATGCAAATAAATGCGATAACGGCTTTAATAGCATTGTCATTATCAGGTGCAACAGTACCAATAATAGCAGCTATGAATTCACATATTGTCATACCAACAGCACCCCAGATAAGAAGTGGACGGCGTCCGAAACGTTCAACTAGAAAAAATGACAATGGAGTACTGCAAACGTTGACTAATGTAGTAATTAAACTGATCAAAAACGGATTTTTAATAACGTTTAATTGCTGAAAGAATGTAGTACCAAAGTAAAAAATAAAATTAATACCAGTAAACTGTTGCATCATTTGCAAACTAGTTCCAAAAATAACTTTTCTAAGGTTACTTGATGGATCGAAAATACTGCCTCTAAAACATGCCATCCAAGAGGATAAGTAAGTTTCTTGTGGGACTAGTTTCCTTTCAACTTCATGGTTTGCCATTATTTCAGCTAATTCGTCAGTAATATAAGGAGAATCTATTGGTTGGTCACGAAGTCTGGCAAGCACCTTTCTAGCCATTTCTGGGTTTTGTTTTTTAACATGATAACGAGGTGACTCTGGAAGTAATAATAATCCAATACCAAGAATTAAAGCCCATAAAATTTGGATTGAAATTGGTATTCTATACGAACCACTATCATTACGATCCTTAGTTGCGTAATTGATACATGATGCTAACAATAATCCAATAGTTATACAGAACTGGTAACCAGATACAATTGCACCACGTACTTTTTTAGGAGATATTTCTGACATGTACAACACAATGATAGAAGAAACGAAACCCACACCAAACCCAGCAACTAAACGACCAGCAACTAATAACCCAAGAGATGTTGATGCAGTTTGAAGAGCTACACCGACTAAAAATACACCGGCACCCAGAGAAATTGTATATCTACGACCCATCCAGTCAGCCAAATCACCAGCAATAAGAGATCCAAAGAAAGTACCAGCGGAAAGAATACAAGTAACAAGAGATTTTTCCCACGCTGGATATTCTTCAGCACCATTGGCAAATTCTTCCAAGAAATATCTCATACCCATAACACCAGATATATATCCAGAGTCATATCCGAAAAAGATACCTCCAAAAGCTGCGAAAGCACACATAAGATATGTCTTATATGTAACTGGTGCTTCAACTAATTGAATATCGGCAGTTCCCATAATATGGGCTTCAAGATTAGAATTGTAGTCAAAGTGTTCGACACTTTCCTTTGAGATGTGTTGTTGAGTGTTTTCTTTACTCATTTTTTTATTCAATAAAACTATATTTGTGAAGATATACAATATAACTGGAAAACATAAACTATTTATACAACCAAATTTCTTGCTTTCTCTGATAATCTTATTAATCCGTATATAGAATACGGAATGCATAGTCACTAGTACCCCACATTTAATACCAAGTATCTTCCGTATTCTGGACTTTCTGGGGTTTCTAATTTTCCTTGGGAGTATTTTTAGTGCATTTACGCCTCATTTCTTAATAGGATCATTGTACGGGACTGTATCAACGAAGTTGGTGCGTTCAGTGTCGCGCCTCCATCCATTTTACGTTGCATTTACGATTCATTGAGAAATCTACTAGCAAGCTTATTATTATTAAGAATGGATTCTTTATCGTATGAGAAGGTTAGTAGTCCTAGCATATAGGTTTTGATTACATATATAATGAGGGCAAAATATTACGATAAAATCGAGTCAAGCATTATCTAAAAGTGGTGTAACTGTCGATTCCTCGGCATTTTCCAATTCCAAGAATAATTTTCTTACATTTCTCCGAATCAAGTAAGTACTTTTGGAGGTGAAAGTGATATTCCAAAAATAAAAGAGGTGAACTGATGGCCGACTGACTTTTGTTTATTTTAGGATTGCTTTACGATAATAAGTCTAACACAAAAGTGGAAGTGGTTAGTGAAATACCTTCCTATAGGGAAGAATGCAGAAGTTATCTATTGACGAAATTAGCAAATAAATTAAATTGCACCATAAATAGGATAACTAAGAATTGCATTTATCATAAGATAATGTTTTGAATACCCTTAACTTGTAAATCTAGTTGATGTGGTCATGTCTCTTAGTCATTCAAATTAATCTGTAGTAGAAGGGCCTTATAGCAAAATAATGCCAATTTTACAAGAAAATTCGTAGCCCGAGAATTGAGTGGGGACGTACTAGATCTCAATGAGCAATTTACTGGCAGTAAAGAATGACGATCAGGTCGAAAAAATTTTGCGGCAAAATTTTATGCACGGCACTAGTTATTGAGAAAATATCTAAGGGAAGGTGCATATTATTTTCTCCAATGGAACAACATATTTTAGCGGTCTATTTGTACGTTTCAAATAATATTTTATGAAGTAACATGAATATATTCGGTGAGATACTACAGATTCGACTAATTTTATTGCAACATTAGAATACTGAAATGTCATATTTCAAGTTCGTAATAATATTATGAAATTATATGGAACTTATGTCTTCTTTTGTTTGGTATATGCGGAAGGGATATTTGAAAATAGGAAAAGTCTCAAATGCGTCAAAACTATAACTTATACTACTACCAAATGTTCTGAATGAATTCAGAACAGAGAGACTTAATTAAGAAATTTGCGTCTTAACCGAAAAATATTTTCAAATTTGCAGTTCTAAATAAAAAACAAATGGTGTCGTCAACTCAGAAAACATTTATGTAATGTAACTTAGAGAATTGGTACTTAGTAAATACTAAGTAGGAGTTCATTATATTATAAGATATATATGATGCTTAAATGTGACATATTGAAGAACTATTTCTAATGACATTAATTCTCAAACTGTACTCATATTAACTCTATAGATATCCTAGAATCGTTGCAGTTAAAGCTTTAACTAAAATTTAGAGATATTTTTCTTTATTTAAATCCATGAATATATTGATTTATAATGATGCTCACAGATGGTATATTTATATACCTATAGAGTAGTTTGAATAATACTAATAAATAAATAAAGAATTATGGATTCATTTTTTTCAGAGGATCAAAGGTATTATTCTGAATCTTCAAAGTGAGGGCTATTAATAGATATCAGGATATATTCATTAGGAATGACTATAAATTATACGTTTGCAAGTTTAATAATAATGATTTATCGCTTGAAATTAAATATAACATATTTGAATTGAATTCAAAGTAAGTCATTTGAAATTCAGTAATGCCTGAACAGATATATAATGTTTGATTTAATTGATATACTATCCAATACCACAAAATAAAGTATAAATATAACAGATACACACCTTTCTTAATCAATACCAAAGATCCCCTTCAATCTCTTTTCGAAATTTACTATTAGAATGATATATAGCCCTAGAGTAATCAATTATGTAAATTTATCCATCGTAGTATATAATATTTCTTTTAGCAATATCTTGATGAACTTGTCCTGTTTTATGGATATTTCTAATTGCTCGGCTGCTTTCTTATATGTTTCTTCATCCTTAGGAAGTTCATCAGTAGGAAGGTACTTGAAAATATTTGTAAACCCGACACTATTATTGATCCCATCTATAAGAAGAGTCACAAATATATCATTATGACAATAATAAATAGAATTAAACTTTTTATTGCTTCCCAACATTTTGTAACACTCTAATTCAGTTAGGTAGTTATTCAAACATGAAGCATAATGTAACTTCTTTCTATCTTGTGTTTGGCTAATGTTGCAATGTACTATACCATTTTCCTCACTAGCTAATTCATAATCAAAGCTTACGTCTAGAGGATTATGGATCTTAAGAACCACCTTTTCATACTCTGCTTCTTCTTCAAGATAATCCAGTATTTGTTTAGAGTCAATTGTATTGATTTCGCTAATGTATCGCTTTCTTCTTGAACTATTTCTAATTCATTTTGTTCCACATCAATCGTCTTGAGGAGACCAAACCCCGTTTCATTGACTCGAATATGTATTCCGCTTGAACCCTGGATATTTGATTATTTTGGACTATTGGCTCTTTGATTTCGTTAAATGTACCATTGCGCGATGATGAAATAGTTGAACATGGACGTTCTGAGAATAATGAACTAGTCTCCAAGTTATTGTCTAGATCTTGAAAATTAGTTATATTTTTGAACACCGTTTCTCTAGCTATTCGTTGACATAATTAAAAAGACGATCACAATCCATATTGTACAACATATTCAAGCCATTTTTCTTTGAATTACTATAAACTCTTGGCTCTGCACCAGGGTTTCTGGTATCACTTGGTCTAGTCATCCTTTCTGGAGAATTGTTATACGATTTAGCTAATCTGTAGTACCATTCAAAAAGCACAATTTCCTCTCTTACTTTAGTTAGCTCATCCTCATTCCGATAAGAATCATACATGACGCCTAGCATAAACTCTCGAACTGTTAGTCCACCAAGATGTATGTTCTTAATCTTATAATTAATATGGAAGTCCCTAGGAGATGGATTAGCCCCTGTCAGCAAATTGGGCTTAATATCGTTACGAAACCATTTTAGATCTATCTCAACAAATATGAATGTATATGAATCAGATAAGACCCCTTTGTCTATTCGATGACTGAACATTTCAAGTTCAAGTTGTTTCACAAATTTTCTTAAAGGATTATTGTCACCAGTCTTAGATTCTACTCCAAATAGTATATCAGTTCTGAAAGACCCATCTGGACCATAGAATTCAGGCATTATTGGGAATGTTTTATACTCATAACAACACATTGCTTAGGAGATTGCTCATAAAATAGAGCCGTGTCAACACTATTTACATCTTGTGAGTCTAAAGGTGCGGAGCTAGGCTTCCTCCATTCATCTCCTAGGGTATACTTTATTCCAAGATATTGTTTAGAAAGTTTTTGATTGGCTCAATAAAACAAGTTTCAGTGGTTCTTTCAAAATGTCTTTCCCTTTTTTTATCAAGATTTTCAATTCCTTGTATCCCTACTATTAGTTTTTTTAGACAGAGTATTTAAATGAATTGGTAATGTGATTTATTTTCGGCTTATAATCATTTTCGTCTATCTCTTGTAGACAATACTTAAACTTTCCAATATATTCCTATTTTATTTACACCCACTTGATGGCTTGTCAAATGGTTTTAATTTTTTCAAATCAAGCAACTTATTTGAAGTATATTCATATTCGAATAGTGGAAGTGATATAAATAACTTGAAAAATCTCTTGGTTATCAATGCATCTATTTTAATACTAGAATAAGCCTCATCGATTATTTCACCGAACTTTTCCCTACAAAAGCGACTTTCCAATTCAGTAGTTGAATTAAATTAAAATTTTATAAGTAGCTCAGTTGAACATAGTGATTTTTTTCATTCGTGGTTCGAATTCCTGTAATCATAAAAATTCATTAATATCCATATTTGGTGAAACCACTTTGGAATATTTCATAGATTAATTTTTTTGGCTTTCACTTGCTTAACATAGTTTATTATCTTCCCAGTTGTTACTCTTTTCCAATTCTTTCAATATTAGTTTATTTTTAAGAACTTTTTGCCTTGTCTTCGGGTTTTGGAGTATTTGGTGACTCTAATTGATCTTCTGGCATATCCTCCCCTACAAGCCTTTCTTTAACTATCAGCTATGAACAATTAGCAACTGTATCTAGCTTTATCTTCTCAATTTTATTCGATCTTTTCATACCAGCATATTAAGTTAGGAATTCCACCATTATTATACCGAAATTCTGCTTCCTCTCTGTTCCCTATATATATATATTATTATTATTATTACTTCATTAGTCAAACAGACTAATGAAACCAGCACATTAAAAGATTAGAAGGAAAGTCTAGAACGTAAGCAAAATTTAATCAGCTGTTCTTCGAATAAAGTGTATGAAAATATTATATTTTCCCTTAAATTGTGAAAGGGAAATAGAGGCTCTGTCTCAAAGTTTATATATATCAAATATAGTTGCTATATAATTAAATTAAGACATTCCTTGACATATATTTCATATTACCCATGAAGCTTCTATCAATTTATTATTCGGGATATACTAAAAGAGCATAGTCAAATGAGCCCATTCCTCTCTTTTGTGCAATCTTGCTCTTTAAAAATATTGCAACCAATTAAAATGAACACTCAGATAATTTCTACATATTTACTAGATAAAGTTAGCATTCATAACTTACTCTATATTCCAGTTTAATTAGCTATACAAGTTGATAAAACCATACTATCTAATGAATCTAAAAATTTTTAATTACATATTTCGTGATTACAACATTTTCTTGGTAGAATACTAACCTCTCCCATTAAGCTGTACCATATAGATATCAATTAAATTGATCAGTATTTCATATATAGCCATATTACGTGTACTGTGACCTATCTACATATCATTTGCAAAAGTTGATATATTTGTTCGTTATAATCTGTTATCTGCTAATCTAATATCCGTTACTACCCCATATTTCATTTTACAGAGCCAACTTTTCAGAAATTCAAATTATATATCGTGCCACATGTTACTGAAGTCTTGAAAGATTATTTGATTGAATGTTAAGATGGAAAGTCAACTGAAATTAAATATAATAATTATCGGTGGAGGTGAACTCATAACAAGAAGATATTGCCAATATGTGAATCATAATAAAAGTTCAAATATTTTTGCTATTGTTGAGCCAGGTGAGATAGGATCTAAAATCTTAGGTGATTTTAATACAAGATTATTTCATTCTATCAGCGAATTAATTAGCTTTTGTGATGAGGAACGTTATCCGTACCCAGATGGTGCTATAGTCTGTACCTCAAACCATAGTCTTGTTAAATTGAGTGCTGAGCTTGCTTCTTTTGGGATTCATCTTTTAGTAGCTAATCCCTTAAGTATGAAAGTTGAAGATGCTAAAGCTTTATTATATTATACTAGAAAAAGAGGTGTAAAATTATTAATAGGGCAACATAGAAGATTTAATCCATATATAAATGAAACTAAAAAGAATTTGAATAATGTTGGAACACCCATAGCAATACAAGGGTCATGGGCACTTCATAAAAACGATTTCTACTCTGATATTACTCCATGGAGAACAGATAGTTCATTTGGAAGAGATGCATTAATAAATCTAGCACAAAATATTGACTTACTTCAGTATATTTTGGGAGAAATCGAAAGAGTATTTGCGGAGCCACTTAGAAAACAAAATGCGCAATATCCTACTGTAGATGAAGGGGTTGTACTTACTATAAGGTTTAAGAATGGTATTTGTGGAACTTTAATTTGTTCAGATAATGAATCATTGCCCTTTAATTTCGAAGCTGATCCAGGGAAAAATCGAACTATCTCTTTCAGATCAGATTTATATGGAACTTACAGAATTTTTGGCTCTAAAGGTACTTTATCAATACCTGATTTGACATTATTCCATCAACCAAATGCTAGTAATGAGCATGAGACATCGTGGCTATATCCAATTGAAAAAGAAAAATTAGTTGAAAATCAGGACAGTTTGATATCGACTAAGTCTCTCGATTTTCAGCTAGATCATTTTGTGAACATCCTAAATGGAGTAGAAGAGCCCCTCTGCAACGTTGAAAATACTATATCTTGTCTCCTATGCGTAGATGCTATTATAGAATCCATGAGCACCGGTTTGCCTCAAACATTAAATAATTTGGATGATGTTGAAGAAAATATTTCATCTCTCGGTTCCATTTCCTTATAGCCTAACAAATTATCTAATATTAACGTAACATGTATATACTATCATTAAATACATTATTTAAGCTAAAGATATACGAATAGATTCATTAGCAACATATTTTTCCCAATCATTTGTGAACCCTAGTAGTGACCTTCCTTGCATTTTCTTCTTGTTATTTTGCAAATACCCAAAGCTATTTTCATCACAATTATCCTTATCCCTTCTTTTCCAAATACTCAATATAATGTCTCTAGCCATTCTTACATTTCCTAAACTCTTAATCTCTAAAGTTTCAAGCATCCTTAAAGTCATATAGCGTAAATCATCAGAAGCTGGATTGTAAATAGAAATTTCAGCACTTATAACAAATAAAGACCAAAGCAATGTCGAGCACCACTTGACGTCTGTCTGAATAATAACAAATCTGAGCAAACGGAAGATATAAAGCACCATTGTTTGGATCTCTCTATCTTCAGGAGTACGATTAAAAATACAGCACTCCAAGTAAATTAGAGCAGATAATCTCTTAGCTTCATAGGCAAGAATAAAGCACAATTCATCCAAATTCCAGGTTGAATCTATCTTTACATCATCAATTATACAACTCACATCTTCTAACACATGATCCACTAGATCCATATCCATTATAAATTCCTCTATGTGTATTTCAAGGTTCATCAGTGCCAATTTCAATCTTAAATCGTTACCTAGAATACAATAATTTTTCTCTGATATTCCCTTGTTAAATCTTTCGAAAGATAAATCTGTTATATCTGAAATTATATTCACTAAATTTTTATCACATCCCATCCACGAGATAGAAAGACATGGACTATTTTGTTCAATAAGTGGAATTCCAATGACTTCTTCAGACAACAAAAAAAAGCTATTTGTATCTTTACAAGCCGTTCGACCCATAGATTCATGATAATTAAGAAGTTCTAAAGAAAACCTTAGTAAGGTTTGCTCTAAAGGATTTCGGGGTGAAATAAACTTATCGGAGAAAACTAAAAATTTGCAAGCTTTCAAATAAGCTCTCCACTTTTCATCGCAATTATCAGCCACTTCATGCAACATTAATAATATCAATGAAAGAAGTAGTCCCGTCGAGAAATCCCTACTTTCATCTAGATCCGGTACAGATTGTAATGATCTTAACGAAGTTCCAATAATATTTATCCCTAATTTCTTGTATGATTCTGACTTTTCCAACCAATTTCGTCTTTGGTTACTATCTCCAAGTTTTGAAAGATACACACAGCCTAATGATAATATTAAATAAAATATTTCATGCCTCATTTGTGAATATTGAATTAAGTCTGAGAGATCTAGTCCCAGTTCAATTAAAACATTTCTTGAAATAAAATTGTTTGAAATAGAATTAATACACCCAAGAGGATTAAATATAGGTGATATATATTCCATATAATATGATAATGCAAAACTTAGACTTTCGGGATCTATATCTAAATTTATAACATCCGTGGGAATTATCGAAGGTTTTAATGAGGGCTTTAAATATAGTATTTTATCTTTCATTTCATTGGTATAACAGTTAATGAACCTCAAATTTTGTAAGTTTCTGACTTTTAAATAGCTGGAGTCCTTAACTTTTGATAATAATAATGCCGTAGAATTTCCACTTCGGCCCTGTTTAGACCAGACACCTTCTCTACCGAATTTTTTACCCTTCTCTACATAATCCTCTCGAAATCTTAACACAACACTATAATTACAAGGTATATCTTTTTCCCTGCATCGTTTGCATTTCGGTTTGACTTCGTCACATTTTATTCTTCTCTTCTTACATTCTTCACATCCAAACCAAGACCTTTTTCTTGGTTCACATGATCTTTCAGCTTTGTTTCTTTTAGAAATATTAGTTGGGGAGCTAAAAATTTTCACCTCTTCATCAAAGCCAGATAAATCAGGCAGTTTTAATGGAGTAGATGAGTTAGATAAAGAAACTTTGATCTGTACGGGATCAAAAATTGATCTACCACTAAGCTCTTGCATGGTGTCTTTAAACCTGTAATATTATACTTTAGTGCTATACTCTATACGAATATTCAATTCTTATTTTGTACCGTAGTTAGCCTTATTGCTAATTAAGATTAAAGTTAATTAGTAAGATTTACATATTTAAGACTGCATATTGCTAATCATACAAATACCGAAAATGATTACAGGAAATGAACCTGCCAATCAATGTAGCATTTTTTGCAGATATTAGAATTTAATTCATACTACCATGATTTTCTTTATGTATTTTAACTAGCGTTAGTTTATATTAGGATATTCTGGTTACTTATGGGTCTTAGAATATTAATTTTTTACAACAATAATTTTCTATATTCACTTTCTTCATTTCTGCAGGATATTCATTTTCCTATTTATGCAGACTACACATATATTTAACTATACTCATCATGTTAAAATTCGTTTCTCAAAGACTGCTTCTCAAAGGCTATTTAATCTAAAATTGGGCTACTTTAACAAGCTCCATTACTCCATTTTGTAATTTCCTTGAGATCTTTAATTTTGTTTGAGCCACCTGTCCTATGTTGAAGAGCCTTGATATCTCTCTTTTTTCCTGTTTCTGGTCTCCATCTCCACAAATCTCTTTTTTCGGTATCTAGAGATTTATCACCATCAGTTGCGACTTTACCAATATATTTCCCAATATTAGGCATATATTTGAACCCTTGGCCAGAATCACCTGTGCCCAAAATCAATCCCTTATAACTAGGATGTTCACAGATCAAGAAATGGCGATCAGGAGTATCAGTACACCAACATATCTTGGATAAACAAAATTCTCTTTCTGCAAATTTTGGAAATACCAGTCTTAAAAAGTTTCTCATTTGTGTTTCAGCTTCATCGGGGATAGTATTTTTGATAACAGGTATGGAATTACCTTCTTCCATGTTGATATAGCCAGGAAATTCATTACAAAATTTAATTTCATTGTTCCCGACAGGTTCAAATACAAACCCGCCGTCAAGGTTTAGAATAACAGGCATATCTTTTAACTTCGCAGCTTCTTCGTCAGTTAACTTAATGTGTGCTAGAGTCCAACATTTTGCAAGCAATTGATTTTCAAAATTTAAAAATTTAAATGAATTTGCACCAGCGCAAAGAATTGTCTTAGAAGCTCGCAATTCGGTTCCTTTACCAGTAATGACACCCGCACAGTCACCAGAGGAAGTTATAATAAGTTGCTCCGCACTGTCAATGATGAATTCAACTCCAAGTTTGATACATTCGGCCGCGCAATTTTCGAGTGCGAGTTTTGCATAGGTCCAGCCACAATTTTCCCGTTGTAGATATCCGTACCAATCTTCAAATCGACCGCTGTTAGATTCATCGAGGGGAACATACTGAGCAAATTCATTTGGTTCGGTAAGTTTTACAACATTGTCTTTTCTGCCAAGCAAATATTGGTAGCGGTAATCTATGCTCTCTTTAGCCTCCTTTCCAGTTCCAGCATATACTATTCCAGTTTCATGAAATGCGGGTTTGAATACTGGATCGTTTTTCCACATGTCAAGAGCTTCAAGAGCCAAAGAAGAATAGAAATCATCGTCTGAAGTAGTTTGTACAATCTTATTCATATCATTTCCAGCTGAGATTTCTGATGGGACTGAGTAAGGATCAACAATAGTGACATTAGTCTTTCCTCTACGTAATAGATCTAAGGCAGTAGAGAGTCCGAATGTTCCACCCCCAATAATCAAATAATCAATCTCCTTAGTTTGAGTCATAGTACCATAAAGGTTTTTATTTTATATTATTAAATCTCAGTATTCATTTAATATCAAACATCTTGGATATATAAGTTTTGGGCGGAATCTGTTCATAATTGAGAAATGCATAGTTCGTTTCGACCTTCCTGTCACTTCTGATCCAATATTTTATATGCAGGTGAAATATATCCAGCAGCAGCTCGATCCCTATTGGGAAATCTAACCTTATCGAGATCGGATCTATATAAAAAGATCATATTTACGTAGAAATATGGGGTAGATAAAGTACTAAGATTTCAAGAGATATGGCTGAATCATATAAGGAGGACATGAAAATAGACGCCAACATAGGACTGGATCCTGTTGAAAGAAATGAAAAGCTTACATTTCGTGATCTCAAATTGTCTTCTTACGATAGATGGAATCTATTCTGGACAAGAAAGAATCCCCAAAATGGAATAGAGAAAAAAGAGCTCATCTTTTGGAACCCACCTGGACGATCTTCATATGAAAAGAAATTAGTTTTTAAATTAGATTGGATTATTTTAGCCTATTGCTGTCTTTCGTTTTTTATCAAGTATTTGGACCAATCCAATATCAGTAATGCATACATATCAGGAATGAAAGAGGATTTAAATCTTGAAGGCTCAAAGTATAATTGGCTTCAAGAGACATTTTTAATAGCGTATAGAGTTTGCGGTTTGTTTGGTACGTTACTACTCACTCGTATTTCTCCTCATATAATTTTACCTCTATTCGAAATAATCTGGGGAGTTTTATGTATCTTGGGTAATTGTTTGCGATACATTCCCTAAACTTATAGCAATTCGTGCATTACTGGGTGCATTCGAAGGTATTACATATCCAGCCATCCATTATATTTTAGGATCTTGGTATACACCAGAAGGATTGAATGCTAGAACAGCTATTTTTATTGCTTCTGGTTCTGCAGGTACCATGTTTGGAGGTTATATTCAATCAGGAATTTATGCCACTTTAGATGGTAAAGCTGGATTGGCAGGTTGGAAATGGATATTTGTTGTTGATTTTATTATTACCCTACCAATTGCAATTTTCGGCTATCTTATTCTCCCTGGTACTCCTGAAAGGCCCAGGAAATCTTACTTTTTATCTGAAGAGGACTTTGAATATTGTCGAAGAAGAATTCAGGTCGTTGAAAATGTTGAGAAAGTTAATAAATTTGACTTTTCTATACTTAAAAGAGCTTTGTCATCTTGGCAAAATTTTACATATTTGGTATTGCATATGTTGTGAGGCAGTTGACTGAAGATTGTACAAATTACTGGGGAATAGTTTTAAAAGCACAAGGATATAATACTTACCAAAGAAATAACATACCTACAATACAGTCAGCTGTTAAAATTGTATCTAGTATAATTGCAGGGTTATGCAGTGATATTAGAAGAAATAGGTGGGAAATTTCGCTTATTGTTTGTTTCCTTTGGATATCAGGTTTGAGTATTTTAGTGAAATTTGATGTTTCTCGAGCGGCCGAATTCTATGGTAACTCAGTATTAGGTGTATGTGCTGCTTATTCAGTTATAATAGTAAGTTGGGCAAATGAGATGTGTAAGGAGGATGAGCAGCTTAGAGCTTTTGTTCTTGGTTCGCTTAATTTATTAATGGTTGGAGCTGATGTACCATATTCAATCGTCGTTTGGGATACCGATAATTCACCAAGATTTCATCTAGGTGTGACAATTGGCCTCTCGTTTTGTATTTTCTTGGTTTTTTTCACGTTCATTGTCGTTTTGTTCGATAGATATCAGAACAGAATAAGGGATCTTTATAATAAGAGAGTGAAATCCGGATCAATTGAATATACATCGAGTCAAGTATATGAAGTAAAATGAATCAACTCCCCATCAAAATAATATTTGGCACTTCATTATCCGAACGGAACACACACTAATATTAGTTACAATATATAATTATAACATAGTCTCTTGAATATAGTGAATTTAATACCTTCATTTATAATGACAATTAGAATTTTTTTTTCTTGGATGAGTTTACAGGGTCCTTTTTATTTTCCAAATAGTTAGCTTGTTTTTTCATTCTTTTCTCTAAATTCCCATTCAAAGGACCTTCAATCATTTCTTCTGAAACTCCTTTACTTATTAATGTCTTCCACGTTTTTAAGTTTTCAAACCCATTTTTTTGACTCTTATAATCTTCATAAGCTTGTTTGACTCCCTCCTTATCAGGAGCTACAAACAACCCCCCTTGTACAACATCCTGTTTTAACTCCTTGCCACCAATAAGTACAAACTCAACATCCCCAGCTGTATTAGCATTATTTTTTCCAACAATGGTATCACCATCGTTATCAAAAAAGTAGTTGTGGTATTGGATGGCATTGGTGTTGTTGTTTAAAATTAAAGAATTCCCCTTCAACACATACAAAAAGAAGTTAAAATCCAGAGGTAGAACGTGTTCAAAAGTAGCTCCAGGCTTCATTAGGTAATGGTAATAATGAATAGGGGTATAAGCCAATTCTTTTATCGACTCAACTCCGTAAGCTTTACCTGAAATGATCCTAGTACGTAATTTACCATTTTGTTTAATAACTTCTGGTATTTCCCAAGATTTTAAATCTCTATAGCGAGGTTGGATATTCTTTATTTTATTCGGTAAGTCAACCCATAATTGCAAACCAATAGTAGGGGAATTAGGAGTAGAAATTGGGATTTCTGAATGAACAATACCCTTTCCAGCGGTCATAAACTGAAGATCGCCAGTGTAAAGGATGCCTTTGGAGTCAGTAAAGTCTTCATGTGCCATTGAGCCTTCCAATATCAATGTTATTGTTTCCTGTCCCCTATGAGGGTGCTCTGGAAAGTCACCATTTCCGTAACTAAAAAAATGATCACATAATAAAAATGGATTAAATCTCCTCTGTTTTAATATGCCAATTGATCTGTGTACCGTAATTCCAATTCCTTCTGACTTTTCAATCGCTGAAATAATTTTCAGAATTGACTTAAGGTTCATTTCAAATATATATATATATATCGAGAAGATAATTTATGTATCTAATCTCGAATATAAAGTTCTAGATAAACACATTGGATTGTATTTTATATTTGTCGCTTTAAGAGCACAAAAAAATAATCGATATTTGAGATCTTATAACTACCACACCCATCGAAACTTTACACTTCAGTAATATTTAATCCTAAATTTTTAAAGTTATTTTGAATTATAGTATAACTATAGCAATATTAAGTAAATATTATAGAAAAATTATTCAAAAGTCAATGATCATAATAATAATCTGGGATAATTTATGACTAAATATTAGGATTATGGTCATAACCTAAGATAAAAAAATGGGTGAAGTTCTGCTTCTAATATTCAGACTCATTTTAACGAATGCTGCCTAAGAGTTCTTTGCATGCTTCTAACATTACTTTCCTTAATACTATTTCATTAGGTTTAAGTTTGAAAGAGGTAGGCTAATATATATTATGAATTCATATAAGAAACAATAAAGAAACAGAGAAATAAAAAATAGTTGAAATTCTGGATGATGTACGTTAGCTATGTAAGAATGAATTTATATTTAACATTTATTACAGTTTATCGACGGAGAGCGCATATAAGAGCCGAGCCTCACTCAGAGATAAGGTCTAGGAGTAAAATTAACTATTCTAATACAACTAATCTATAACTAGTAGAAAGTAGTATAATGAGTTTCCTTGTCTTTGATTTTTAATTAAACTTTGAGAGTATACGCATCCTAACTTCATATGATAGCGAAATAGAAATATTTCATTCCAATAAATAATTCCTAAATCTGCTTTATTGAATACATTATAAAAAAATTCATATCATAAGATTAAATAATGAAAAATTAATTGCTTAATTGCTAGGTCACTTAATCAAACCTAGGAGGAACTTTTTCGACACACGAACTATTGAGGTTTCTTGGGAAAACAAATGTCTCTCAGAATTTAGGGTAATACCATGGCAAGGAAATGTAATTAGAAGTTCCCAGATCGTTTGTGTAGTGTTATTATCTCTTGGGTGTTGATGGAACTTATATTGTGAAACGATTTTAGAATACAATTGCTTCACAGAAAGTGAGGTTGTTTGCCAGCTAGGCTATAATTGAAATTTCCGCCTTAATTGCTGTTCATAAATGACTGTCGAAGCAACAATCATACTAGAAAATCAAAAATTAATAGGTCCATCAGTTTGATGATCTTGATGAATGTTGCTATCGCCCAAGATTTCACCAAAAATAGGAGACGCAACACTGGAATTAATGCCAAATACCAATGACAATTGAGAAAAAGGTGACAACTTAGACATCTCAATAATATTCGATTTCAAAGAAAAACAATCTACAGGAAAATTAGATTGTATATAATCAAAAGTGTCATTTACTGAATGTATTTTTTCTTCACTATCTTTAATTATTTGTATCTGGATTCCTTTCGAACAGTCTATCACTTTGAATGTCAATGGAATTCCGATCAAAATTGGTTATATTATAATTAGAAAGAGACATAACCCACTTATTAGTAGACATTTTGTTTATCCTTTGCTGTATATCAGTCGACATAGCGGTATAATTATTTAATTTTGAAATAATACTTAATAGCGATGAAAGCGTATCATAGCCAATACTGAAATTATCATGATTTATTACCTCACTTAATCCTTTTGCAATTTCTAGTATTTTTGTGGAGACGCACTGCCCATTGGTTTCAAAAGCATATAAAGGTAAGTTTTTGGTACTTCCAAGTAAGTCTCTTGCAACTTTTATAGGGAAATTGGCACTGAAGCAATCTTCCAGATGCGTATCACTTGTTATTAATTTATTAGTATTACAAAGGTTCCACACAAGCAGTCGCATCCAATTTTTACTCAATATGATATTCAATTTCCGGATTTCTGAGGTATTATCTTGGGGTGTAACATGACATAACTCTTTCTGAAGGTGGAAAATCATATTTTTTGAAATTTTTCCATCATTTGATAAATGAGAACTAAATCTATTCAAAAAGAACGATTTATCAGGCAAAGAAAATATTTTAATCATTTCCGTAAAGTCATCAAATATAGGATAATCATTGTCAATCATTGACGAATATGGAATGTTTGCATCCAAAAGAATAGGAATCTTAGCATCGAGACATGTGAATCGCTCAGTAATCATAAGAATATAGTATATGTTTCGTATCCTATGCTTTTCTTCTCTTGGCATATCTTTGTATCTTGATTCGTCATGTAGTCCTAATAATTCTGCAATAGATATTGCCTCTCTTAAGTATAAAATAGCAGACGAAGAAAATGGTTTTTTATCTGAATAGTATACATGAAGAAAAAAGGAAACCAATATTGATTCAATTGTAGGATTGGACCTGTAATCACAGAAATTTCTCGTCCTTAAACATTCCGCTATAAAGTCTACTGATTTTAAACTATCAGGAATATTAATAATTTTATCATAAGAGGATACAAAATTGATATGCTCCTTTATAGCACCTGCAAGAGCACAGCATAATGAATATGGTTGAATATTACCAGGGTTCAAATCTAATTTGCAGATATCATCTTTACTAGAAATACTAGACGTGAGCTGAGAAACGGATATAACTGGCCATATTTCATAATACCATGTCTGATATATTTGCAAGCAAGGTAGGAACTCTGCTAGTATAATGTGGGGTTGAAAATATTCATTTGAAGTATTTGGCACTCTTTGAACTTCCTCACAAGTCGTATATATATTCATCGTACTATTATACATATTATCGATACTTTCCTGAAATATTGATTCTGGTATTATAGTTATTGGACTGGAAGTCTTTTTGGGTCCTCTTTTCTTCGTTCTTCTAATATTTGTGCAAGGTAAATTATGTTTTATACATCTAAGACATGGCATTATCATATCACATTTTACCTTTCTCAGGGAGCAGTTGTCACAGGGACGCCCATATTTAGATTTTTTTCCTCCTTTACTTTTTCTTTCCAGCTCCATAATGATCTAAATCACATTCTATACTTGTTACTTTATTAAAAAATTGGGTACTTTGTATGCAGAACCTCATAACTCGCAAAATCTTTGAGAAACAAATAACTAAATCCTAATATCTATAAGATAGATGTGCCTTTAATTGATATATTTTATAGGATGTTGTGTTACTTTTGTAATGATTTCCATATCGATATGAGGCAATAAAATGTATTAGAGAAATTTAATAAAACTGATAGTATAATAAAGTATCCCATTGAAATGTCTCTATAGATCACTATTAGGTACAGGAAATTTTGCGGGGAACTAAATTTTTCTCTAACCCTTGAATTTTAATCCTATCCTTCTCTTAATTATGTAATAATGGCAGCAATATTTATAGCTTATATTTTCAAGTTAGATATGACGGAGATGCCATTTAAATATATGAAATATCCAATAGTTTTTGCAAAAAATTGGCAATCACCAAATATAGTATGTAATGTATGATAATAACATTTATCAGTAACTGTTCCAAACAGTTCTTTATTTAACATCAGATGCTATTTAAAATGTATTTATTTACATATTGAGCCATCCAAGAACTTATGCAATTCATTGCGTAAGATAGGATTGCTCTCGTCATTTGTTTAATAGGATCTGTATGTTCTAAATATGTTCTAAATACCTCCAAAATCAAAAACTGAGTTATGAGCTTGATACTAATAAGGCTAGACTTACTAATATCATATTTAAACAAAATTTGCTTTTCTAATGCTAAATTTTCTATGTAGTTAGATTATTATTTCCTAAAAATCTTTCTCTAACTTCTGCTGTCAAACTTTTAATTTTTATCACCCTATTTTTAGTGTCATTAGCACTCTTTCTGCCTCACTCTTCCTCTTCTCGAGGAAGATCCTGAAATTTTTTTGCTATTTGAGTTGCTTCTCGCGAGCATCTTGGGAAGGTGCTTAAATCTGGAGCTTCATTTCGGGGTACCGGTAGGAGGGATGTCTTACCAATCTAACCTTCACTTCATTTTCTCTAATTTTGGTCCTGGTAATGTTTGATACCAATATGCTGTACTAGTTCAGTCATCATTTAAATGGTTTGCATGGCCATATTCAAAAAGTTACCTTAATCTTTTTTGTAAATCTTACAGGATCAACTAAATACCTCTATGGCTAACTTGATTTTTAGGAACGTTACCTTCATGTATTATACTACCACATCAACCCAAATCATAAATCTTATCGTCACCATCACCTCACCATACATCTTGAAAATGAGTAACAGAATGATTCATACCCGTATATTGCCCTTGACCCTCAGTTTCAAGTACAACATAATTATTTAATCCGTTTAGTTTTTTAATATCAACTTCGTCTCTATATTCGGACCCCACCCGATAGCGACTTTTGTTCTCTTCCACTTTGAATAAAAGTAAAGTATTTCTTTCGTAGGCTTTCTATAAAGTTCATAATCTATGTAGAAATATTGAATAAACTAATTTTCACTCTCGTTTTCAATAACAATCTTTTCCTCTTCTTAAGTGACATTGTAAGATAACAATTCATGGCAACATCTCCGCCATACGTCAAGTTTTGTTGCGATTTTACCAAACGTTAAATGGCAAAGATTGGAAATTTGAAACCATAGAGTTACCAACACAAAAAAAATCGCCAAATGGTGCTAGGGCACTTGCTAGGGCACTTGGGTGGTGTTCTTGATCACCCCTGTACATTTTTATTAACATTTTTCGGTGCAGACTTCCCAATTAGGTCCTAACACACGAGAATAGGTTTGAACAAACCATAAGTGTGTTATAGCACCTGTATCAGCCACTCCATTCACTTCCCCTGGTAAGATAACGTAAGCATCTTCATTTAAACCTGAATGGCACCAACTGGAGAGTCTACTAGGAATCCTTTTTTTTACACACGTGTGATAGATATTGCTTTCTTGGTCTCTAATATCAATTTAAGTATAATTACATTAAATAAAGCTCTATAAATATTAAATTATCTGTGTTCCAGCAAGATACTAACAAGAATCCCCCCGCATAATCTTATCGCATTTTCCGCATCGCAAAAACCTCTTCGCAAAAATCTCTACGCAAAATTCGTTACTCTTTCCATTCGGCATAGATCAACTAAATTAATGATTCCCGAATTTGTTCCCCCGCTCTATTATTGGGCAAACTAAATAATTGTGGTCTTTTAAACAATTATGATATAAAAGTAAAGAAATAATCGCAAAATTTCCGTTCATCATATTCTAATATTTTATTACCATTAAGTGGGGTATATTACTAAGAAATATTTGGCCGCAAAATTATTAAAATCAGTATAATTTCTTTGAATATTGCAACTAATATAAATTGATGTATAAATAAGGCTTCAATTTTTTTTCTTATAAATCCTATTATTTTAAGAGCTTATACTTAAGATGACATCTACTTCTTCGAAAGTTAGTTTTGAACAAAACGAAATGTTAAGCGAGATAAAAAGTACGCAACCTACTAACATGATAGAAGATAATAAAAATACTATTAATGAAACCACTAATGACGCTCTTGCAAACAGTTTAGCCAATGTTTATGACTATACTGAAAGGGAACATAACTTCACCTTTTTACAAGCCTTTAGAGAATATAAAAAAGCTGTTTTCTGGTCTATTATTGTTTCATTAACTATTGTAATGGATGGATATAATATTACCTTGTTAGGATCATTATACGGATTTGAGAGTTTTAAGAAAGAATATGGTCAGCTTTTGCCAAATGGAAGTTATGACCTAACTGCACCTTGGCAAACCGCATTATCTATAATGCATAGTGCCGGTAATATTTTTGGAATCATGATTGGTAGTTGGTATGTTGATAAGATTGGTCATAAAAGATTAATGCAAGTAACATTTGTATTTGCGGTCGCCTTTACTTTCATTCTTGTATTTTCTCCAAGCAAAGAAGTTCTTTTAGTGGGACAGTTATTAATGGGATTCCCCAATGGTATTTTTGGAGTAATTGGCCCTATGTATGCTTCGGAAGTTTGTCCTGTAGCTTTAAGAGGTTATTTAACTACTTATGTCAATATTGCATTTCTCATAGGACAGTTAATTTCTCAAGGTGTATTAAAAGGTGTTTCCGATAAAGACTTTAGTTGGTCTTATAGAATTCCATTTGCAGTCCAGTGGTTTTGGCCATTAGTTTTGTTTATTCCTATTTCTGTAGTACCAGATTCTCCTTGGTATCTTATTAGAAAGGGTAAAATAGATCAAGCCAAAAAGTCATATCAAAGGTTAGTTTCTAGTAAATCTACAGAACCAGATATTGTCAATGCAATAGAGTTCATGATTCATACAACAAAAATGGAGCAAGAAGTTCAAGCAGGAGCAACATATATTGATTGTTTTAAGGGTGTTGATCTTCGAAGAACTGAAGTCAGTGCAATCGGTTTAATGATTCAAAGTGTAACATTAGGTAACGTTATGACCTTTGCCGTGTACTTTTTTGAGCAAGCTGGAATTGATCCTAGTAGCGCTTTTACTTTGGGTATTGTACAATATGCAATCGGATTCGTTGGGACCCTCATTTCGTGGGTGTTGTTGTCTAGAAATATAGGTAGAAGAACGCTTTATCTAACAGGATTAGGGCTTTGTGGTCTGTCATTTTTAGTAATGGGTCTTATTTCATTAGCCCCAGCTAGTAACCAAAGTGTGAAATGGGGCACTGCATCATTATTGGTCGTTGCTGTGTTTTTTTACGATATGACAATAGGACCAATTGCATTTTCGCTTGTTAGCGAAATGTCTTCTACAAGACTAAGGTCTAAAACGATTGGTATTTCCAGGTGTTTATTTCATACTTGGACAATTGTTAATAACATTATCTATCCTTACATGTTAAATCAGACTGAAGGAAATTGGAAGGGAAAAGTCGGCTTTTTTCAATTTGGTGTTATAATTCTAGCATTCACCTGGGCTTATTTTAGGTTACCTGAACCTGCAGGGCGTACATATGGAGAGTTAGGAATTATGTTTATCAAGAAAGTTAGAGCTAGGGATTTTAAGAATTACAAAATTAATACTTTAGATATAAATAAAGTTGTACATGGTGACCCTATCAGTATTAAGAAGAGAAATAACATATAGTAATGACTTAGTAGATACTTCGCAAAGTACATCAGTATCATGTAACATGTAACTGAATATAGAACAGAATGCTTTGTAGATGTAACTTAATTAAGGAATGAAACGAAAAGGAAGAGTAAGTTTATAGTAATAAATCCATTTAATTTGGTAAGCGATATACAATTACAATCGTATTGTGTCGTATCCATTAAGCTGAAGACTTTATTTGAAATATTCAACAGGAACATAGTAATTTTAATTTTCAGCCTGTAATCACCATGGGCTTTTCCGTTGTTTTTTACAAGGAGTAATCATTAGGCATTAATATGCAAATAAAATTTCATATACGAATCTTCAAGTAGAATTATCATTTTATCTTATATTGAGTATAATTTTCTAAGTATAAATAACATACATAGTTCTTCACGATCCAAATTTTTCTATACACAAATAACATATTTATTACTCCATTCACGAGATTATGTACCAAATTTTATAAGTCTAGAACTTCCTTAGCTGGAATCCCAACTACTACGATATTTGACTCTACATACTAGGTAGCAACAGCTCCTGTTCCCATAAGAGTTCCATCTCCGATTGTAACAAATAACACTAAGGAAATGCAGCCAAATGAAATATTATTATCAATGAAAGTGGGATAGACAAATTTCCTTCAAGTCTCAAATTAGGATCTCTAGGATGATGATTGGCTGTAGTAAAGGTGGCATATGATCCTTATGTGGATTGAATGTTTCCAAAGTTTATCGAAGCGCAAGGTATTGAAATTAGCATAAAAGTTCTTTCCAATATTGACATGGCCCAAGATCTACTCAAAGTTCAAATCTAAATTTTGGCTCCAAATAGAGTCCATCCAATTCTTGATGGAAAATATATCTAAATAATTAATAATTTTGTGGCTTGTTGAAAGCATAATAACCGTAATCTTTCAATTCAATCTTATTAAGTTTTTTTACGAGTTGATTAGAGATAGTTCTAGTCATACTTGGCTCTCATAAAATGAGCTATAGGTTTCACCCTTCAGCTTTTATTCATAAGCTTTTATACCATCAATGCATTCCTTTTCTAAACGCTCGATGTATTTTCAGCTTCCTCAAATAAAGTCATCAGTATTGTATTTGAGTTAATTAACAAACGTTCTTTTTATATGTTCATATATTGATTCGCCGAAATACCTGCCATATTAAAATATCCAAATTTTTAAGGTCAGTGTCGACTAGCGAAACCTGGTACCGACTAAAAACACGATAACGGATAAAAATCAGATACTGTTTGCGTCCCACTCTAATTATAACTTAATAAGATAGTCATAAGCTTCTCTGCAAATTTTGTTCAATAAAATGTAAAATAATGCTTCGGAAGTTAGATGATGCCAATCCTCCTTTTTTGCGCTAAAAATAGTTATGTCGATTAGATTGTAGCGAGAATTTGGAGATTATACTGGAATTGAGGCGATATTGCTATAGAATGGAATCTTCTCGCACAAATTACTCTATTTGTACTTAAGTCGGGGATCTGCAAAAACCTATTATCTATTATACCGATAATTTGAATTAGAATAACTATATGCCAAGCTTTTGTCCTTGAGCAAATTACTAACCCTTTAGAGGGGTGTATAAAATTTTGCAAATTGCTATATTACCATGCTCAAACAACGGCAAGTATTCTCAGTTGATTTTATAAACCAAATTAGTTATGTGGCTTTAAGAACTAAGCCAAGTATTAAATATTTTATAAATTCTATTAATGAGACGAAACCGTAAAAAATATTGCACTAATGCCAGGTACAAATTCCTTTTAGTTCCTTTTGATGCATAATTACGTATAAAGTAGTTCCAAATACAATTACTTTAAAGCATAGCCGCATAGACCCTTTACGATATATGGAAATGGTTATGAAACCGAAATAAATTTTAGTAAATTATTCCGCTCTTTGTTCGCTCTATATATAGTGCACTTTCTCATGGGCTCACATAGCTTATCAGTCATATTTAGTACACAGTATCAATAAGTTGATTTATTTAAGTCTAATGTTGGTTAAGTATAACTGAAGTCCACTATTTTGAAGCCTAAGAAATCTATCTTCATGTTAGTGGATTCTTGCATTATCATAAGAAATTTCATTTCTTTGACCTTTTTCTTACTCTTAATCTGTTCCTTAGGTTAAAATAGTGATTTGTTGTAATATTGGTTCTAATTTTGACTCAGTACTTTTCTTTTCTTGCTAGTAATGGCAGCCGATCTTTTAGATACAAACTGATAAGACCATTTGAGAATATTGACTCCCAGAAGAAGAATTGTTTATTCTTCATGTAACTGTAACAGTAACAACTTTGATCACACTTTGCCCTTCAATGACCAACCTTCTTCTACCATCATTACGATATTTAAACCAGCATCATCCAGAAAGATGCAATGTTTCAAAAAATCAAGAATTGGTTTCCCTTTTTAACCCTCTCAAACATTAATTGTCTTTTCCAGGGCATTTTCTGATGGAATTGATGAAATTTTTTAAAGCTCAACCTACGTACTATTCTTACAAATTTATAAAAATTGGAAGAAGAACTTTTAAATCCATAAAGTTTTCCGGTAGACTATTTACCATCTTTTCTAGGGTGAGTGTTGAATTTTTACTAACAATGGAGAGCAAATGGCCCCTGTGAACTTGATCCAAGATAGGCTTCCTATCAAGCTTTTTAGACTAATTGGAATACTCAGTATTTCATAATATTTCTGCTTGTTTGCTTTTCGTTTCTAACGATAAACTATTTGTAAAGCCAAAAAATTTCTCACCATCATTTCATGAAATTTTGCTTAATCACAGAAGACGATCTGAGATATTTTTATTCTGTTTGCATTTGATCTATCTCCATCACAGATTCCTGGTTGTGGTCATTTACGTCTTAATTTTTTCATTACTATTTTTAGTCATCAACTTCAGAAAGTCATAAAAGACTCTAAAGGAGTAGTTATAATGCCTAAATATAAAGTCATTAACTTTCTAGTATTTCGTTATATAAGTCGCCAGAGCGTACTTCCTAGATAGAAGAAATGCTTTCATAAAACTGCAACTCACTAACTATGGATTTTGAATCGAATCCAGTTACACAAAGTCAGCAAAACATAACTATATTGACGCAAAATAAATGACGCTCTTACGAAGTACAAGAGAATGTTTTGTGAAACCATCACGATAATGACTCTTACACATTATGAGGACGAACTGACTAATGGAGCTAGCTTAATGCCAAGCCCTAGTTGAAAATACATGGAAATTTTTATCGAAGTAAAAACAAAGCTACATTTTTATCGATGGTTAGTAAAGTTGGTTGAGTGAATTATAATACAATTGTGTCAGTAATTTAATATAATGCTAGAGATGTTCCTTCAATATAGTAATTTATATTAATTTCGGGCACAATTGTAGTGTGATTCTACTATACTAACTATTTATGAAATCTTGCTCTATTTATACTTCGAGCGTAGATAAATTTTTTACTCATTTTTCAACTAAGCCAAGCTAGGCGATCAGCTGAGTCATAGGTTAGCTATTCCATTGGTCATTTCATCTTTGTAACGCTGTAGGCATCATCTTTCCTTGATGGCTTCATAAATTATTCCCTTGTACTTTGTAAGAGCTTCATTCTTTTGCATCAATATAGCTGTATGAATGTTGGTTTTGTGTTACTAAAGATCGACTTCAAAATTCTTTTAAAACAAGTTAAACTGAGAATGTTAGAAACCCTGTTTTATGAATTGATTATTTACATTGTAGAAAAGAAGGTTGTAATCTTAAGACAATGAGGCAGTAACGATGGGAGAAAA